>BPLR01019471.1:0-186910 GCA_021605095.1 Caerostris extrusa | reverse complement strand
GAGCCTTGTTGGTCTTCTCTTTGTTGGGCGACATACAGTTGTGGGTGAGTTGCAAAAATCGACCAGAAATCGAGGTGATTTTTGAAAGGAAATTCTTAATTCACAAAACAACGGCGACGACAGTCAACGAAGGCATGACCAGTGTAGAAATACTCTCAAAGTGATGCCATCAGTGAAACCCCTGTTATCTAGTTTGAAGAGAATGACGAGAACTAAATACAAGTTCGACCATTCAAAAACAGAAGCAGAAAAGCAGTAGTAGAAAGAACCTTTTAATTTCATGCACAAGTTGAATCTTTAGAAATGTCAATATTTCATTATGCTTAGAACTAATAATGTCTATGAGTCAGCACAGTACCAAATACAGAGAGGATCAAACTGGCTCCAGATGCAGGAGAACACCACAAGCAAATCATACGTGGGAACTTCATACTCAGCATAGCTCTTACGAGTAGAAGAGCCTTGTTGCTATTCTCTTTGTTGGGCTTGCTTTTATACAGTTGTGGGTGAGTTGCAAAATCGACCGAAATCGGTGATTTTGACAGGAGATTTTGATGCACATAAGACAACAGCGATGACAGTCAACGAAAGGCATGACCAGTGTAAAAATACTCTCCCAAGTGATAACGTCAGTGAAGCTCCTGTTATCCAGTTTGAAGAAAATGACGAGAACTAAATACAAGTTCAACCATTCAAAAACAGAAGCAGAAAAGCAGTAGTAGAAATAACCTTTTCAATTTCATGCACAAATATCAGTGTTTCGTGATGTTTAGAACTAATAATCCGTAGTCAGCACGGAACAAACACAGAGAGGATCCCAAAACTGGCTCCAGATGCAAAACACACAAAGCCGTCATACGTGGGAACTTCATACTCAGCATAGCCCTTACAGTGAAGAACCTTGTTGCTAATTATCTTTGTTGGAGCAGCATACAATTGTGGGTGAGTTGCAAAATCGACCGAAATCAGTGATTTTGACAGGAGATTCTTGATGCACATAAGACAACAGCGATGACGGTCAGCAGACCTTGGTGATCTAAAATACTCCCAAGTGATAGTCAGTGTAGCCTATTTATCAGTTTGAAGAGAATCACGAGAACTAAATACAAGTTCAACCATTCCGAAAACAGAAGCAGAAAAGCGGTAGTAGAAAGAACTTTTCAATTTCATGCACTAGTTTATAAAAAGAATATTGTGAATGGCAAGCAATTTATAAATTTCGTCATACTCAAAGGGTATGTGGCTTTGACTTTCTAATTTATCACAGATGCTTCTAAATAAATCACTGACTTTATAATAGATTGATCCGGAAAGTATCGTCATCCAAGAGCAGGCAGCATAAGAACAACAGTGTAGTGTTAATATAATCAAACCTTCGATTAGAACAAAAATGTGGTTTCCATTTTCCAAGATCGAAAAAAAGCTGTAAAACATTTTGTATTGTACTTAGAGCAGCTTCCGCTATAGCATGTTCCGAACACAGTCAAACCAAACGGAATCGTTACGCTGAGAATTAAGCATAAATTGACGAATCCTTTGATATTCATTTGAGTTAAACTAAACAAAATGTTAGATTTCTGCATTTCAATACTAAGTTTTTTTATCAAGTTTCATTTTCTTCTAACATCGTACCAGAGGGGCCAGCGAAAACAAGGTTCGAGACTGTAAATGAAATCAGTACTTCAATTGTAGTCCTCCTTTAACACACAGAATTACCCAACTGATTATTCCGTAAATTATCATTGCGTGCAACATAAAAGGAAAGAACATCTTGGTCAGTTTGTTTGTAAATGTCTTCAAGACAGCATTTGTTGTCTTCTTTTTACCGTCATCTCTGTGTTCAAATATATCTATTCCTAATAATTTAATAAAACACCACAGTAATCCATAACAGTCGTTATCACGCATTTTGAGCAAAGATATACCTGTTAATTTGTTCCCATAGAGTCATATCTTTGCTGCACATGCGTTTTTATATTCCTCAACTATATTTTGAGTTATTTTTTGTTGCAATATCGATTTCCTTTCATCGCTTAAATTGCACCTTTGTGGCAGAAAAAGATTGATATAGTGTGTGTTAAATTTTGATTAAATAGAGTTCAATACTTAACAAATTCATGATGTGATCAATCTTTATTTCTTTTGTTACATTGATATTATGTTAAATTTTAACCTATTAGCCTTAGCAATTTGAGCTTTATTTTTCATATCGATAGCTGATAGCCAAAAGAAAATTAATTGCATCCTTTCAATTTCTTCGATACATCTTTTGACATATATTTTTGTAAAAATAATTACAAAGCTTTAAATTTAATCATGGGTTTTTAATGTGAACAGCTATAAATGGTTTCGTTCGACTTTCAGGGCATCAATGGCATGCAAAATAATCTAAATAGGTAAGAGTAGTAAAAAATATGCCTTAAGATTAGAGTTAAAAGATATAAGAGAAAGTTAATGGTTGATAATTCAAGCTTTAATGAGGGCGGATTCAAAATAATAAGTGTGTAATTAGTTTGGAAAAATATTTCCTAACTGAATTACATTGAACGCGCAAGAAATTTGTATTTTCACGAATTTCAATTTATTAAGTGTAACGCTTTCTTTTCATTGATTTAAATAACGAATGAAAAAAAATTTCAGTTATGTAACTTATAGCTAATCACATTTAAATTATAACAATAATGATTGATCTTATTGTTTGGTTCTGCGCTTTGAATTCTTCCTGTTTGATATAATTTAAGCAGGATAAAACGTTTAAGAGTAAATATTTCGTTTAATTTGTTTTGTTTTCTCTAGATTTTATTTAGATAAGTTCCAAAATTTTAACTTTTAAAAGAGTATTATTGTAATAATCGCACTAAAGCATGAATAGATGAAACATCTTTCTTTTTTATTTTATTAACATTAGTTTAGTTTAACAACTATTTTGCTAAAACTTCATTCAACAGATTCAAACTACCATTTAACAAAGCTATCGTTTTGATTAAGTGCAGTTCAAATTTTATATGGGCAGAATTCTAGAAAATAAAACTATTTTTTGTAAATAACATATAAGAGCAAATATCTTTAAATAATTTTTTTTTTTTTTTATTCTAGATTTTCTTCAGATTAGTTCACGCATGATAATAACTTAATTTATTGTAAGAGCAATATTAATCTCAAATGTATGTTAATAGTTATATGTATAAACTCGTAGTAGTGAATGCTATTATAGGAGATTAATATTTTTTTTAATTTTATTTATTATTGAATTAATTAAATTTGTTTTTTAAGGTATTATTTTCCATACAAGGTACGTTTTTTGAAAATTTAGATTAAAATATTTTAAAAAAGAAAACGTCATTGTACATTCATAAATATAACATCTGTTACGCTACAATAAAAATAATTTTTGCACAATCGTATATATGAGTACACAACTTTTCAGAATTCCGCATGAAAAGAGATAATTTATTTATTTAAATCAAAGTAAATGACACCCGGACGAAAATTATAGATAGTAAAACGTCTTTCTTTTTCCTTATTTAAAATAAAATTATTTCGTTATTTGATGAAATATTGCACAAAATATATCTTGAAAAAGTGAAACTCTTTAGACCTGTTTAAAAATAAACAGGAACAGTGATTAACCATGAAGGAAATAGCTATTTGATGCAGATACTTTTTAATTGTTGTCGGCTGATAAAGATCTGTCGGAAGGAAGTGTTGCATGATTTCTTATTGTATAAATTTTAAATTATGGATATTTACTAATTTTCTGTTTCCTCCACATGTTGATAACATTAATTAAAGCTAAAAATACAATAATACTTGTGGTTTGGTGTAGTTTGTCGCTCTACGGTCATTTTGTGCGCACTTTGAGATATTTAGACCGGGGCCTACAGTTGAACGTGGATTCCGAACCATTAACAAACATCCATGCCACCGCCAATATTCAAACATGAAGTCTATAGTACCAAATGCCAGGCCACTAATACTAGGAAAGATGATTGCAAAATGGAAATTAAAAATAGTGTATAATGAGAGAAAATTTTAAAATTGAGATGCAAGAATTAAACATTCCATGAATTTTCATATTATGGAAATCATCAAAGATTCCATGCAGATTATACATAAACGTGCATATCATACATAAAATAAAATTTATGTCTACCCGACAATTGCCTTGCTATAACTAAAAGATTCAGTTATTAACACCTAAAATTAAGGAATTTCCGTTATTACATTAAATGAGAAACTCCCCGATTTCCCAAAAAAAACACTTCTAACTTTTCCTACAAAGAATTGCTGATCCAGCTCTCTTGTAAATGATTCATTTGCGATTCTTTTGTTCACAAGGTCTGTGGGATTTCATCCAAAGCACTTTTAATGATTCATTAAGGATTTTATTAATTTTGATATATAGTGTCTCTCCCGAAGCCTACCTAAGCTATATATCGCCTTTCAGGTATATATACACTCAAGAGCCAAAACATTATGACCACCCCTACATTTTACAGTGAACTCGCCTGGATGACGTGGAAGGCACGTGATCAGGTGGAAGTGGTATCTAACTGGTATTAAGTGGTGGTATTAATGAACCCATGCCAAGGCGGGTTGAAGCTGTGTTGCGCGCCAAAGGTGGGCCAACTCGTTGTTGACAGGTGGTCATAATGTTTTGGCTCTTGAGTGTGTATATATATAAAGATGGATCAAATAAAAACGTAATAATGGTCATACTTTGTTGTATGCGAGTGTAAAGTGTAACAATACTGTGTGTAGAGGTAGAGCAGGAGGTGATAGAATAGAAATTATATTGAAGAATGTACTAGTCCTTGGCAAACTCTCACAACCACGTGGTATGCGTTGGCGGTTTGTCGTCCGACAAGCAATGAGTTTACATCAGATTTGTGACGAAAGAAGAACAACGTGGTGTAGTAATTAATTTTTTTCGGCAGAAGGTGTTCGAGTTCATGAAGTGCATTGGCGAATAAAAGTAGTGCACGAAGAATACCTATTGTGAATAACTCGTGTGCAGAACTGTTATAAGCATTTCTACGAGGGACTGGAATTTGAAAATGATTCGCGACCTGGTCAAAGTCACCTCGGTATCACGGAAGCTTTGGTGAATGAAGTTGACCAGATCATCCATACAAATAGATGATGCACAATAAAGGCCATATGCGAGGAGGTGGGTGTGAATTTGGTTCTGTTTGTACCATCTTTTATGAGAAACTGCCCTACAGGAAACTGAGAGCAAAGTAGGTGCCATACAATCTCCCAGCAATCATAGGTGACTTCGTATGGGATTGTCCTTGCAGCACCTGTTCCGATATCGTGCTGCGATTAATTTCTTGGACAGTGTTGTGGCAGGGGATGAATCTTGATGCCATCACTACCAATCAAAAGATAACGACAAAACCAACAGTGGAAACGTCTGTCTCAACCTCTATCTGCAGAAGTCCAAATTGATGCAAATTAAGGGTAAAGTCCTGCTGACGGTTATTTTTTTTTTTTTTTTTTACAATATGAAAAGGCAGATTCTCGTTGAGTTCCTGCACCAGGTTAAACGATCAATGATTATCAGTACTACAATACCATGGAACGTTTGCGTGCAGCAATCAAGCTATCAAAGCCAAGCAGCCTATATATGTTGCATGTTGTCCTCTGGAGTGATTTTGCTCATTAAAAATGTTCAGCCACATACGGCCCCTCTCACACTCAGTAAGCGTGTTAGAACAGCCACCATAAGGCCCAGATCTTTCACCATGTGAATTTCACATCTTTGATGTTCTAAAAGGCCTTGAAGGGTTGGCATTTTCAATCGGAGAGCGAAGTCTTGGACACTGCCCGAAACTGACTTCAATGTAATCCAAACTCTTTCTACGGAAAAGGTATTCACCGCTTGGTGCAACCGTAGAGCAAGTGCTTATGTAATTTTTACGATAACATTTGAAAATAAATATTACTTTTCTATTTTGGGGCTACTATTCAGTTTTCATTTGATAAACCTCATATAAAACATTTCTTTACATGATGCTTAACGTATATATAAAATAAAATTTTTTAAATTATAATTATATATTCTGAGTAACGAATAAGCAACACTTAATTTATTTTTAAAGAGTTTTAAATTTATAAAAATGAAATAAATTTATATATTTTTTTGGTAAATAATATATTGTAAGGCATGTTGTTCACTAAGTATGGGAAATATATTAAACATAATCTATGACTAAGTGCAAGTAATTATTAATAAAATGGTAAATTCATATTTCAATTATATATTTTTCATGACAATCATTCTTTTAAAAAGTTTTAACTATTTTAACTGCTTAAAGTAGTGGTGTTAAGATCCAAAATTGGAAGGTGGAAAGTTTGGCAAGAGTTTGTCCTCTTAAAAGGATGTAAAAAATTGGTTAAATTTATATTACTCAAATATTAATTGCATCATAAAAATATTTAAAAACGACATTCCTCCAAAATTTTCAATTTTTGGCAGAAAAACTATATCTTTTGTACATTACTTCAGCAATTGTCACCTTCAGTAATCTATAGTTTGCTTTCAGTAATTTAAACACAGTCTATAAAAATGATAATTGTAATTAAACTGTTTAAATTTGATGAATTTTAAGTTCGTTGATTAAGTATCAACTTGATATTATGTTTTCATCTTCATATTCTTTTTTATAATATTTGATTTATTTTGCAACAAAATAAAGAATTTTAATTACACTTATAACAAAAACAATTATTGAGAATTTGCTTTGCTTGTGATTAGCCTGTTATTTTAAATATAAAATACACAATTTCAATTTGAATGCAATTTTAAGCAATTGATCCGACGTCTAAACATGGAGATAGATGAATCCATAAATTTATGAAAATATAATTTTTATTACACACTACTGTGTCCAAAAGTAAAAACCAATTTTCAATTTAAAATTCCCGGGGTATGGTATTTCAAATTTTTTTTCTCTTTTTAGATTGCTGGAACCATCCTTGACATCTGTCTGAAATTCGACGTCAAAATATTCATTAGTGTTTGATTTACGTTTGGCTTTGTGAGACACTAAAACAGATTCCGGCGATTTTTGAAATCTCTGAATTAATTGAGAAATAAACTTGCATTAAATTTTGTTTGAGGAAACGTATAGAATGTTGAAGAAGGCATTAGGTGAGCATTCCTATATCGGAAAGCAATGTTTAAAAGTGGTATAAACAAGTCAAAGAAGGCAGAGAACGCGTTGAAGACCAAGAGCACTCTGGGCGACCATCAACCGACGAAGCGCACGTCCAATAAATGAAAGATTTGTTGCTTGCAAACAGTCGATTCACAATTAGACACGTTGGTAATGATGTTGCAATTTCAAAAGAATTGGTCAATTCCATTTTTGTCCTCAGACGCATCAATACCGAAATATTGGTACAATAGACGGGATTGGTACCGAAAACACTGAATGCGCTAGCTCACACTGCATTGATTCTTCATGATGTTTTCACCATAAATGAAGTTGGCATCATTCCACAACCACCATATTCGCACCGTGCGACTTCTGGCTATTCCCTAAACTCAAAAGTCCATTCCAGGGACACCATTTTGAGTCGATTGAAGATATTCAACGTGAATCGCCACGCGCTTTGAAGGCCATCCCTGCCGATGATTTTTAGCATGCATTGAGGATTGGAAAAAAAGTTGGCGTAAGTGCATTTTGTCCGGAAGGGATTACTTGAATACAATGAAATAAATTTGGAAGAATAAATAAAGTGTTTTTGAAAAAAACAATATTTTTACTTTTAGGCACAGTAGTATAAGATAATAAATTAGATATCAGTAATTTAATAACACTCAATTAAAGTTTAACTCGAAGAAAATTATGATCTCAAAGGAAATAAATTCCTTACAACATCATTCTTAAATTCGTACAAGAGCATTTTGCAACTAAGCTATATAAGCATATCACAAACTAACTGACATAAACTATCGTAGAACTGTTTTACCTTTCATTCTGTGAACTTTGGTTTTCTTTATAGTAATAAAACAAATTCTATAATTTTTTTAAATATTGTTTTGTCGTTGATCGAAATTTGCAAAGACGGCAGTTTTGCAAATTTGCAAAGAAGGGAAAATCCTTTGAATAGTTTATAAACAAATAAGATCAACGTCTGTCCTCGAAGGAAGTAGCTATCCGGTGCACTTTACTTTGAGTTGCTCTCTACTGATAAGGATTTGACAGAAGGAAGTGCTATGACGTAAACTTCAATTGATGCATATTTTTTATTTCCTTTTTTGTACACTTCATAGGAAATTAAATTTAAGAAATGTGATAGTTTACTCACAATGAAGATTTAATTACTGAAAGGCAAACGGGTAATAGAAAATAGTGTGAATTTGTAATTCAGATTGAGATATATGAAAATTGCCTTTGCTTGAAAAATTCATCATAATTAAAAATCAACTTTAAGTCTTTAATGCAGTCCGAAAACAGGAAACTCCCAATTATTTGCTGACAATTCAAAGGGTTTTATAATTTTAAACTATTTTTATGCTTGCTTTAAACTTTTAAACTTTATGATTGCAATGGTGTTCTTTAACCTAATAATGAAAAATCTAAATATTACATCTAAAATATCAATCAAGCATTTTACTCTAAAGCGCATTTTTCAAGTGATGTTAGTTATTTTGATTTGTGAATAGAAAATGTAATAATATTATTACATTATTGTAATAATTTCATCCTTCAAAGAGTGTTTACCTTTTGTTTCATCCTACTAAATGTAATATTATTAATGCATTATATCATACTGCAACCCGTCATATAAACAGAGGTAATAAATATGTCAAATCTTTCTATTTTTTATTCATATAAACATATAAGAAGATAACTTTAAATGAATTTTGACAGATAATTGATGTTTCTGAAATGTTATTACCGAAATTGATATAAATAGAGTCATTTCATTATTAAATGAAGTATACATATCAGATTTAAACTCTTTATAATCATTTAATTAGACATTTTACCATTACTGAAAATTCACTCGTTTAATAAACATATCATTGATATATTGAAATACTTCAATTTTTAATTTAGATTTTTCACATTTTAATTTGTGAATATCTTTGATTCATCATGATCGCCGTAACAGCATCATGGTGGGCCAAAGTTGTCTGCCTACCGACATATTTCGAGACAAGAGATGTTTTTCTTTTTATGGGTTCTGCTCTTTGCCCTACGCTCTACAGTCATATTAGACAGGGACTTACGGCTATAAACATTCATGGTACAACTGTATACAAACATCCATGGTACCACTGGGCGCCAGAGCGCTACTAACACGGCCATAAAGTCCCTATATGTTTTTGATTACTTTATAAAAATTTTAAATTCTTAAATAATTTTTTTTTTTGTAGATGATGCTTTACATGCTTAAAGCATGGCAGAGACAGGATTGCTGCTAGTAGATTTGGAAAACGAGAAAATGTAGTGTAGATTAACGAAAATCTTTCCCATCGCCACAAGACTGGATTGTGGAATTTTCCAATGCGATAGAAAAATTCGTGGCTAACACCCGAAAATCACAAAAAATATTTTCATGGGGCTTTTTGTAACGTACCAAGACTTTCATTGTATATCCATGACATCGGTGAAAAAAAGATAAACGATTTTAATCATTTAATCATTAAGTTTATGCAAGTCACAAATGTTCTGATTTGTTGTTTCTTATCCGATTTGGTCAACAGCAACATCCAGTCTAAGTCCAAGAACCCGTGTGGTCTCATGGAAGGAGGGAAAGAGGTTAGAAACAATTAAGGTGTATAAATATAAAATAAGTTTGAAACAATTTAGGTGGCTAAATATAAAAAAGTTTGAAACAATTAAGGTGGCTAAATATAAAATGAGTTTGAAACAATTAAGGTGGCTAAATATAAAATAAGTTTGAAACAATTAAAGTGGATAAAACATATTGAAATTAAATGTTTAACAATATGTGTCTGCATCAAAATACGTTTTTTCTAGTTAGTGAAAACTATGAAATTAAAATCTTTAAAAAATTAAACTAATATCAAGGATTTATTTCAATGAATCAATTATTGTTTTTGATCCATTTTAATTTTATTTTAGCTTCTTATCAACAGAGAAATTCTAAAAAAATAATTCTACTTTTTTTTTTTGTATGCATTTGAAACAATTAAGGTGCATAAAACATGCTGAAATTAAATGTTTACCAACCTGTGTGTCAAACGATGTATTCTCTAGTTAGTGAAAGCTATGAAATTAAAACCTTTAAAAAAATATATGAATTTAAAGTCTAAAAAAATATGAAATTAAAATCAAGGATTTATTTGAATGAATCAATGATTTCTTTTATCCATTTCAATTTTATTCCATCATCTTATCAACAGAGTGCAATTCAAACTACTGAATCGGTGCTTCTATCAAGAGGGACAATGCCACTGTTTGTCTCTCAAGTGCTTTTGCAAGGGTTTTTCCCACTGCAAGACTTAAGCGTTTGATTAAACGCGGGAATACCGTTCTGTAGCCTATAAAATCTTCTTAAATACAACTTTACATGCAAATAAAGTTGCATTAAAAGGGCAAAAATTTGAAGCTCACCATGTAAGTTATTTTTTATATTGTGCATGTGCGTTTTTTGTATCTATATGTCATACTGAAAAATTGGCATTGAATCAAATTATGAATATTATTGGCATTTGTCTTTTGAAATACATGTTTTTTTTTTGCATGATTACATTTGAAAAATTCAATTTTATTTGAAGAATTTTCAGTATTGTTAGATTAATGATGTTAACTATTGTCAGATTAAAGATGTTAACTATTGTTAGATTAATAATATTAACTATTTTTAGACTAATAATAAGAACTATTTTTATATTAATGATGTTAACTTTTGTTAGATTAATAATATTAATGTTACATACTGTGTTAGATTAGTTAGTTAACTATTTTTAGATTAATAATGTTAACTATTGTTAGAATACCTATGCTTTTTTATAGAATAAAAGTCAATCATCTGGATGCTGCCTACTCTCCTAGATTAATTACAATTTTTTTCTTAAAATTTTTTTATTAAAAAATTAGATGTATATATTGTATCGGAAAATAAATGTAAATAAAAAATTTTTCTTAATTTTCACTGTATTTATAAAAAATGAAAAAAAAAAAATTTGCAAAAAAAATAACAATTTTCATTTTAATAAATTGCGATAATGAATATTTAAGGAGTTTTTTTTTTTTCTTTCCTTGTCTATCATTTTATCCTATTATCAGTATCAGTTTATCAGTATTGATAGTATTTCATAATTTTTTGTATTATTTAGAAATAGAATTTAATATTATTAGTTTTTGTAATAAGCATTTAAAATCACTTAAAAAATGTTATTAGATTTTAATTTCTTTTTACAATAATTAAATTATTTACATATCTCAGATGTAAAAGCAATAAATGATGCCACAGTAACCAAGGATGGCACTAAATCTACGGTTATATTAATGTTGTTTGAATATGAATGGCTATAATGTTGTTTCATAAGTCTATTTTTTGTGAATCGAAATGTAAATTACAAATGAAACTCATCACTGTGAAAAGACAAGCAATGAATTACCATTCTCTGAATTTAGATTGTACCATGGTTTTATTGTTATTCTAGATATTTTTGTATTTAAAAAGTGCTTTGAGAGAGAGAAAAATTTGTCTTCAAAGCATATCTAGTCACTGTAGAAAAAAGTATGCAAACTTGATATCGCGTAACTGATATGCAAGATGGTAGAATGGGTTGTATATTCACTTTATATTAATTCTTTTCTTCACTGCAAAATTCATTTTTAATCTCTGTGCATAAGTTGATAAAACTTTGTACTCTAAGGGATATTACTGTGCCGAAAAAAAAAAAGATGAAATTTTTTTTTCAAAAACTCTTTATTTATTCTTCAAAATTTATTTCCTCGCCTTCAAAGTGATCCCCTCCGGACATAATGTACTTATGCCAACCTTTTTTATCCAATCCTCAATACATGTTAAAAAGTCATCGACAGTGATGGACTTCAAAGCGCACGGCGATTCACTTTGAATATATTCAATCGACTCAAACTGGTGTAACCTTAGTGGTGGTTTGAGTTTGGGGAACAGCCAGAAGTCGCGCGGTGTGACTACGATGGTTGTGGAACGATACGGGTTTCATTTTTGGCGAAAATCACAAAGAATCAATGTAGTGTGAGCTGGCGCATTCATTGTTTTCGGCACTTATTCAGATTTGAGCGCGTTTGTGGCTCAAAAGGGAATTGACCGATCCTTTTGAAATTCCAATATCCTCAGCAAGGTCTCTAATTGTAAATCGACTGTTTGCAGGCACCAAATCTTTAATTCTTTGGACGTGAACTTCGTGGGTTGAGGTTGATGGTCGACCAGAGGGTTCTTCGTCTTCAACGCGTTATCTGCATTCTCTGAACTGTTTATACCACTTCTAAATATTTCGCACAGATATCAGACAGTGCTAGCAACCTAAAAAAAAAAAACTTGAAATTCAAAAGCAGCGGGAATTTAAATTGAAAATTGGTCTTACTTTTTGGACACAGTAGCATTACTTAAAATTTAATTAAAAGGTCTAAACTTCTATTTTTGAAAGTGAAGATGGGATCATTACTGTATGATAATATTGTTCGATTATTAAGGTTAATCTTATGGTCTGAATACATGGCATGCTTCTTAAATAAGACGCATACCTTAATTTAATTTCAGGTGTTTTTTAATTGTTGCATGTTAAAGGGTTTATTTTTACATTGATAAATTTTAAAATATCGGCTTTATTTAAATTTTCAATAATGTTTCATGTTTATGTTTAAATTTGATCAATTTTGTTGATTGTATATGTAAATGTTCATAAATTAAATGTGAATTACACATGTTGTTGTTGTTGTATCTCCTGAAGACTACAAGAAAATCAAATATCGTGGTGCTCACGAATAATATTGGGTATGTTGATTGCCAGCTAGATGTATATAAATCCTTCTCCGAGGGATGGTTTAGACAATGTATGTGTGATGCAATAGCTGAGCAATCAAAGACATGATGAGGAGTAAGCTCGACATCAGGGCAATTGCCACATTTTTGGTATTTTTTAACGCCATCAGCAGAAAATTCACATATTTTTGTGGGGCTTCTTTCTTAAATTTGTCACAGTTCATTGTCGGCATTTATTTCTGTAATTTGTTATTCTGTTTTAATCTTAGAAGGAGTTATAAGTTTAGATTTTGCCAAGAAATTTGCATATGCAATGTAACTAGGAAGAGAAGTCTGATCCAGACTTTTGTCTTCTTCGTCATAGAATCTGCAATTTCATTAAATTCCAAATCCACATGAGCAGAGATCCATTGCATTCTGTGCAAGCAGTGGATTTGTTTCGAAAGTGATATACTGTTCAAGATCATACTTGAAAATCTACATTGAGAAAATGTAAGGCAGAACTGCAATCAGTAAAGATTGCACTTCAATTCATTTTTTGCGATGAAGATTCATTTTTGGCGATGGAGATAGACCTCAAGTTCCTTTTGAATGGCCAGCAGTTCTCTTGTGAAGAAATTGTACGTAGAAGAGGTATTAAGGAGTTAAATTTAGACACACGTTTTATTATTGTGGCATTTTGTTCTTTTAGTAATTAACAAAAGTTGACAACCTAAGTTTATTTGCAAAATGAATCAAAAATGGTTGTACAATTATTAACAGACCTTAGAGGTGCAAGAAAGTATTTAGTGCCACACAGCATTTAATACCTATTCGAGAACAGTATATTTTTGGTATAATAGATAAAAAACGAATCAAATATTTCGTTAGTTGGGAATTATTTGGAACCTCGAAAATTTGTAATTTTTTGTGTTCTTCTTTCGAAAAGAAAGCTTTTTAAAAGAAATTGTGCAATTTTCATCATCAATAGATTCTGAAAAAAATCATTTTAAATGAATGTTTAATGAACTGTTGATTTATATAATTAATCCGTTATTGTTATATATGGAAAGATATAGATACTATCATTATTTTTGAAAAAGAATTTGAAACATACTCTGTTCAAATTATTATTAGATTTAAAAACAAATGCATATAGTTCAAAAACTTACAATTTTTGATTATATGCTTAAGAAAAATTTTTAAGATTAAAGAACTTGATAAGCCAATGAATTTTAAGTCTATTATAATAAATAATTTCACTTAAAAATCTAATCTAATTATGAAAAGTTAGCGTCTTGTTGATTTAAAAAAAAAAGAAGAAAAAAAAACGAGGAACAGAAAAAACATAGAAATCAAAGGAAAATAATTTCCTGCTTATAAAACATCATTGCCTTATTTCCTTTTACTAAAATTTAATTATTTTCCCTGATAAATAATGTTGATTATCTAATAACCAGTACTTATAAGTGCTACAAAAATTATTTCCAATAACTTTTCACCTTTAATATCAGTGTACTATATTATATAAATAAATGGAGGATTTTTTTACATTTTAAAAACATAAAACATTTTTCAATCTTTTAGGTATCACTTTGTTTATTCTATACTGCTTTCATTCCTGACAATTTCTGAGACTCTTGGAAATGGGATCTCAACATGCACGATCCCAATGGCATTTCCACAAATTATTTAGATACTGCAATGGATATGATCTCGAATGCCAAGAAGCATTTACCCAATTGTGAGTAAACAAACACGTATTAATTTTTCTACATATTTTCATGCAGTTTCTACATAATTCATGCATTTTTTTGTTGAATAAAAATGAAATAGCTGATTAAAAAAAAAAACCAACGATTTGATACATATTTGATACATTACAACGATTTGATACATTTTGATGATTTTTGATTTGATACATTATGATTTGATATATATATACCATTTTTAACTTCTTTATTTTTGTTAGTATTCAATTTTGTAAGCAAGTTGAAGTGGACTTTATCTTTTAAAGGTAAACATCATTTTTATCAAAGAAATGCAATCTATATGTTTTTACGATTTGTTTATTACTCTATTATCATTATGAGATGATATACATTAAGTAATGTATATAAAAATATAAATGCTAGGCTAAATATATTCTGTGTCACCCCCCTTATTTTCGTTGTCATTCAATTTTATAGTATATAAGAAACTTGAAATGGACTTTTTTTTTTTTTTTTTAAATGCTAAATAATATTTTTTAATGAAACGCAAACCAACCATCAACTTTTACCATTATTCTATTATCATCACGGGATGATAGAGTAATAAACTAATCTTCAAAACTGATGGTCGATCATTGTGAGATGATAATTGTAACTCCATGTTTTCATAAATCTGAGTTATTGCGGGACACCAGATTGAACATTTGAAACTTTCATATATTTGAATTCAGTAATCAGTTCCATCATCTTGATCGGAGGCCATAATTTCGGATTTTATTGCTTATTATTATCTTATAGGGGCTTCTTCTGCAAACTTCTAGCAATGTTCTGCGATTCAATCGTTTTTCGTGGATATCTTTGTTACTTGCTCTATAACACAAGTTATTTTCTATTGGTTTATATCATATTAATTAAAAAGCCATCGTTCGTCGATTGTGTATATATATTTGCTGTTTACACCAATTAATAAATTTTCTGGCTCTATTACCACATTAGCTTTAATCTTCAAAAATGAAATTATTGTTTTTGGATGTGATAAATGTTAATAGGCTCGATTAACTCATTCTATTTAACATCTTGAAGGTCCGAATGCATTAGTTAAACCGATGGACTGCGCGGATGTGTTGCGCGGTGGACACAACAAGAGCGGCGTCTACACAGTGTGGCCCAAGAAACAGGGTGGCCGAAGACAAGCCACTGGACGTGTACTGCGACATGGACACGGACGGAGGGGATGGACAGTGAGTCCTTTTCATCACTTGAATCTGTTCACTTAACTTCCAACTCTGTTCATCTGGAACAAAGTTTTACAAAAAAACACCTTAAAAGATTATAAATAATTATTATAAATGTGACACCTGAATTACTGTGTCCAAAAAAGTAAGACAAATTTTTCAACTTAAAATTCCCGGAACTTATGGAATGTCAATTTTTTTCTTTTTTAGGTTGCTAGCGTTGTCCTTGACACCTGTGTGAAATGACGTCAAAATATTCATTAGTGTTTGAGTTACGCTTGGCTTTGTGAGACGCTAAAACTGATACCGGCGATTTTTGAAATGTCTGAATTAATTGAGCTTCCTTTTTAGTTGAGAACTTGCATTAAATTTTATTTGCGGAAACATATAGAACGTTGCAGAAGAATTCGGTGAACATTCCTACACTTTGGGGGATTACTTTGAAGGCGATGAAATATATTTGGAAGAATAAAGAACGAGTTTTTGATAAGAAAAATTGGTGTTGCGTTTTGGGCACAGTAGTATATTTTTCTTACACGCTAAGAACTTTTTGCTACAGAATAGAATTTTATAACTATTTTATGTATTGTTATAATGGAGAAAGGTAAAAACTAGGAATTCTAGATATTGGCTTAAAATAGTACAGGGGTTAAGACTTCATGTCAGAGTTTGTGGAAATGAAGACACAATGCGAAGTTTTTATAAGAGCTATCCAGAAACAGTATCATGCTGGTCTGGTCACAATAGATATTATTTCAATACATCTAATTTAATCTATACAATCTGTATGTATAGGTTTTCCAGAGAAGAGGCAACTTTCTGAAGCCCAAAGACTATTTCTACAAAGACTGGGCCAGCTATAAGAAAGGCTTCGGGCACATTGATCAGGACTTTTGGTTAGGTAAGAAATTTGAAAAATTTGTTGCATTATAGAATTTTTTTCATCTTAAAATCATTTTAATAAATTCTAGAATTATAGAACTATTAATAAAAATTATTATTAATAATAATATTTTAACTGAAAATTATAAAAAAATCCCATTTAAAATACGCATTTTATTAGCATGTTTAATAATAATTTTTAAAATTTAAATGACAGAATTTTTTTATGCATGAATATTTTACGCATATCAGTGCTTCCGATATTAATAAATATTAAAATAGCTTTCTTCTTATTAATTTTTATAATTTAGTTAATCTATCATTAAATTATTAGAACTATTAAATATAATGCGTATTTTATTAAAATATAAAATACACTAAAAAATTATAAATTTCTCAACATTGAAATTGTATCACCAAGAAATTGTAGAACATTGAAATTCACACCATCCGTAGATATGCTAATTATATGCAAATTTTCAAACATAAAAATTAAGACAAAAAAAAAACTGAAATGTGTACTCGATTTATTCAATATCTATTATAGCAGCTTCAGGAGAAATATATTATTAAATATTATATTAATTATATATTATTCTATTTTAATATCATTTTAATTATATGTTATTCTATTTTAATATTATATTAATTATATATTAAAATTTTGTCAGCTTTTCAAAGTTTCTTTAACATTGCGCGTTGTAAAAGTTTCCTTAATTATTTTTCCCGAAGTTTTCATCAACTCATGAAAGTTAAGTTAATTATTCCATCAGCTTTTTCCACTGAAACACTTCCATAGATAAAAGGAGTTGCTGAAAATTTTTATCATTTGCATATCTGATATCTGCCTACCACTTCTGTGATGTGTGCAATTATAAACCTTTTCAAACTTGGTATTGCAAATTCAATATCAGGAGTGTATTTGATAGCTTCAACCGGAAAATATTTGTAGAACCAGTTGTCAGTGCTTAGCATTTAATTGTCTTGTAGGCAACGACAACATATACGCCCTCTCAACCAGCGCTTGTACTCCATCCGTTTCGACCTGAGAGCCGTGGATGGGGGAGAAGAGGTACGCCCTCTACGAGACCTTCTGGATCGACGACGAGAGCCACAAGTACACCCTGCACATCCAGGAATACAGTGGTGACGCAGGTGCAGTACACAATTTGTAAAGAATCTAAAAGTTTTAAATTCATTTAAATTACTGCCGTAGTAAAGATTATTTAACGTGGCCTCTGTGACCAACAGGAAGCATTAGAATAAGCAAAGAAATACTTGAACACCTATTGTCGCTATCCAACTTCTGAAATTTGTTGTCGTTATCCCGCTTCTGTTGCCAGGTGGACGGAAATACTCCAATCTCTTTATAGGAATTTATTTACAATATTAATACATACATACACATGGCACCCTGTGCCTTTCCACAATATCAATCCTATGTAATACTTAAAACCGTAAACATATCACATACGGTCTCTGACCGTCTTAATAGGTCAGACGCTCCTAGCGTTCTCCTCGTCATCTCAACGCTTGTCCACACAGTTATGGTACCAGTTACTGGTCCCAGTGGCGACCTCTCGCGACAATTTAATTATAGTTAAACCTTACACACCAAAAACTTATTGTGTTCTTAGAATGCAGATATATTGCTTTGATTACATCACCACACTTTTACATAAGACGCGTTGTATTTGTATACGACAATATTGAAGTGTACTGTAGTTTATTCCAATGTTTGTGTGTAATGCACAGTGGCTGTCGTGACGATAGAACTCTTATTTTATTCATTATATTAAGATCAAATTCATTATCAAATTTAATATGTAAGGCCTCAGAAGTAATATACGTAACTTTGAGGTAAAATTAGAACAATTCAGGATACTGGTTCAATAAGCGTTTACAATGCAGAGCGTTTACAATGTGATTGTCATTGCATGTGCTCCATTCTTAAACATTTTGCATTTGTCTTTAGCTGTACTGTGTGGGTGTATGGATGAGAGTCGATGTAGTATGTTTGTGTCTATTTATATATGCATATATGTCTATGTTTGTGTGTCTATGTATATATGCATATGTGTCTATGTATATATGCATATATGTCTATGTTTTTATGCATGTATGTATGTGCATGTGTGTGTTGTGTCTATGTATGTATATATGTATGTCAATGTATGTATGTGTGTGTATTTATGTATGAGTGTCTGTGTGTGTGTGTGTATGTTATGTTACACTATGTCGTGTTGTGTTATGTTAGTAAGGACACCAATGATTCTTTTTAATAGTAATTTAATGTAGAAGTCAAATACAAAAAAATAAATTTAATATTAGTTCAATTATTGAGTAATGCTATTTGATATAATAATATTTCATTATAAAGCGTAAGCAATGCCAATGTTAAAAATGTTTTCTTATTGTTTCAGGAGATTCTATGATTTCAGACCACAATAACATGAAATTCTCCACGAAAGACCAGGATAACGACGATCGAAAAGAGCATTGCGTCAAATGTACAAAGGTGCTTGGTGGCATAAAGCGTGTCATTTTTCCAATTTAAATGGTCTTTACCACAGAGGAATGCATGAAAGTTTTGCAGATGGCGTCAACTGGTATCATTGGAGAGGATATAACGAATCTTTGGATTTCACAGAAATGAAAATACGTCCGAAGAATTTCAGAACAGTTATTGTTATGAGTGAAACTCCAAAGGAATTTTAAGATGGAAGAAATTTAATATGTATTTTGATCTATATTTTTTTTTCGATCATCAACTAGTGATAATTATACAATTGTTGATCTGTGTCTGCGAAAACTATAAATAATTGATATTAATATTAATAAAAATGTTATTATATATATTGACTTTTTTGGCTTTCATTCTCCTTCTCATTATACATGTGTTACAACTTAAACATTCATAAAAAAATCTTGACGGTTAAATGAAAAACTATTTATGAATTATCAGGTATGTAACTCTTTTTTATTTCGTTCCAATACCGAATTATCTAGAAATGTGCACAAAAAAAAAATAATAATAATGATGTACTGAAAAATGATGAATGTAGTAGCCAGGATACTGTTTCTTGATACAAATAGGAAAATCTTTACCATTTCACGCTTAGTAGTTAAAAGAATATAACAGCAAAAGAGGATCTCTTTTAATTGATCCATTTTTCTATGAATGAGGACAGGCAACAAAAACATTTATAACTTTTTCAAATTCTATACTATACTTTCAGAACCGCTTTAGTTTCAGATGGGCAGAGTGAATTTGTAATTTCCGATATTGTTCTAAAATGGGTTGTAGAGTAATATCTTTTCCCCTCCACCCTTCTCAGGTCTAAATAGATCAAATATGATATGTTGATATGGGATATGTTTGTTATTTTCGATGTTGCTTTAGAATTGGTTGCAGGTCCAATTGGAATAAATATGATTCTGATTGAACAGGACAAAAGTTTCCAGAACATACTAAACCACAAAAATGCTAAGATATGAAAATTAGTTTTACAAAAATTCTTTTGATTGAAATTTTATTGGTGAATTATATATTCTGTACAGAAATAAAAAAAAATGTGAGGGCCTATTCATCTGCAAGTAGAGATGGCCTTGGTCGACCATGAGGCAGTTGCGCAGTTGAAGAAGCTTATTCGAAATTTAGTGAAATTATCTGAATTAACGATTAATGAACAATATAAAGGATTGTGATAAAAAAAAAAATCTCAATGTTATATTTAAACAAATTAATAGTTGAAAAGTCAAAAATGGAAAAAAAAAAAAATTTAAATGTTGAAAAACACTTCTTTAAAAGTACAAAATAAATTAAAGAGTCTAAATGAATTGTTTCATCATCTATAATTGTTTAAATCTGAGAAGGTTACACAGACAATTACTATTTCCTGATTCTCCTTACACACTTAATATCTGTTATCTGATTTAAGTACTAAGTTGCTTCCTGATTAGTACAAAAACACTAATTGCATGTAATGTAACAGCTTGTCTGCTATCAATTTGGAGTGATTTGTTGTTATCATGTATACATTCCTGTCTTCTGGGAATGAAATGCCAAAATTTTTCACGTGAGAAAATATGCTGCATCCCATGGTTCAATTGGATGTTCATTTATAATATGCGTAACAAGTTTATTTCCAGTTCTCGAGTCTACTTCGAATGTAATCTCTATTCTAAATTATCACATGGCGTGATAAACAAAACCACAAGGGGCTCACTTTGTAAACAGGCGGAATCTCTGTCATATTCAGTAATAAAAATAAAAACTAATGTATTCCCATGAACCTGAAAGGGGCATTCTTCTTGAAGCCTTAGTTGGTCTAATAAACCGAGACGTTATAATATCCATTAGAAGATGTTTGTATTTAAAATTAAAATAAATATAATCCGATTTTTCAAACTTTTAAAACTAATCTTTTTAATTTGAAATTTTTTCATAACTTAATACTCAGATTTAATTAGCACAAGTAAAAAAATCTTGTTTTTGATGAAATAAAAGTGTTATTTTTGATAACAAAATTGTAATATAAAGAATAAAAAAAATAAACATCTTATTCTTATCTGTTTTTCTTCTGAGTTTATATTTACTATAATTTTAATTTTATTTGTTTAATTTTATTTTTCTGATTTTTGTTTCACATTTTTGGTTTTATTTATTTTTATGATTATTTTTATTTTCATTTATTTATTATTATTATTTTTATTTTCATTTTATTTATTTTATTATTTTTTATTTTTCATTTATTTAATTTTTTTTACAATTATATTTTGTATAGAATTAAGTTCAAAATCTTGTCAAAAAATTATCCAACTTTTTGACAGGATTTATATCATTCATAAATATGTGTCATTTATAACAAAACTATTTGCTATTTTTGTTTAATATTTTGAAATTTTCTCAATTCTAAATGCGTAATATACACTCATATTTGTTTTTTCGCAACACATTTTATCAGCGTTGATTTATTTATTAAAAATATGCACATTTTGATCATGTCTGTCAATCTAAAATAAAATCAGACTAAAACTTTTAATAAATGTAATTCGTCTTTATATGTTCTAAACCATCAAACTCATCAATTCAATAACATTGACTTTTACATATTTCACTCAATAAAATTTCCTCGTTAAAATTCAACATGGAAAATTTCTAAATTGCAAAACTTGGAAATATTTAATGAGAGATATGAATTAGAGAACAGATGGTTAGAGATAAAATAAACTTCTGAAATAAACAAAATAAAAATAAACTTCTAAATCCTTTAGTTTTAGGTTTCCGTTTTAATTTATTCTTGGAAATTTTCAAGACATGTGAATCAACATCTCATTTTTACTATTTTTCAATCTTCTCATCAAAGTTAAAATGCCAAATGTCCATCAATAAAAGCTTATGTTTCAGTAAATGTCAGAAACACTTCATTCTGACGAATCCTTATCAGTAACTTGAAATCGCACATTCCCGAATAGCTACTTCCTTTGAGGATACAAACAATGATCCTTTCTGTTTAAATATAGTGTGGTTTTTCCTCTCTACAAGTCTATAAATTACGTTTTGTATATTTTAACGTGGGAATACCATTTTGAGGTTTATAAAAACCGGCAAAAGGCGTTTTTTTCTTAAATTTAAATACAGTTGCATGGCCAGAGAAAGGACAAAGTTCCGAGTTTCAATGATGTAAGTTATTTTGTAATAAGTAAATCGAAACATTCTTAAACTTAAAATTGTGGTAAAAAAAATTTGTGTCGGTAATTCTATTTTTGAAAATTAATTTGGTAGTAAGTTTGGTAAGAAATTGATTGTTTGATAAGAAATTTAGAAAAATTATTAACTTGGAAATACCATTTTTAGTTTTATAAAACCTGCAATCGTGTTATTTAAAATTTACGTACAGTTACATAACAGCAAAACAGCAAAGTTCCAAGTTTCAATTATGGGAGTTATTTAGTAACTAGTAAAATAGAAACATTCTGAAACTTTTAAATTGTGGTAAAAAATTTGCATCTTTAAATTTATTTTGAAAATTATTTTTAGTAGTAAATTTATAATAAAAAATCCAGAATGTTAAAAATGTTTGTGTAAACATAAATTCGATGTTTATAAATTTGTATTATAAAAATTTATGAGTTTTAGTATTAAATTTGCATATATTTTGTGACTTAGATTCGATTTTATGAATGTTTGATAATGTGCAGACAATTTTACTTTAGAGAGTAATTTTAATTGTATTATGCATAACCTATTTTTATGATTAAAAAGTGAATTTTTTGAATGAAAATTTATTTTATATACGTCACATTTTTAATAAAATAATTCATTTCGATGCGATTAAATATTTTTTTTTTTAACACAAGCAATTGTTAGGAGGAAAAATAGCATTTTTTCCTTATAATTTTAAATAAATTTGTAATAAAAAAAATTATTTAAAGATTTATTAAATGAGTAATTTTAATATTAATAAAAACACCCAAAATAATGCCAATAATTGCTGTGCACCTAATTTAAATTAATACATGGGTTCAGACTCCAGACTAGTATGAAAAAGTAGCCGGATGTATATAGAGGAAAGGCTATTTGAGCTACTACTAATTCTGGATGAATCCCACATGGGTGTGCACATTTATATACAATTCGGGTTTCTAGTGTTGCAATACATGAAGCAATATGTAGTCTGTATTTCTGCCTCACATCTATAAACAAATATCGTGTATTTTTTCGTACATATATGTTCGTAGCTTATAATTGCTCACATTTATGGATGTATATATTCAAGTAATAATAATTGTTTTATAAAAATTCTGAAATGAAAATTTTATAAATATATATATATATATATATATTCACTTTTATGAATTTTTACGCATTTATTTACAACTATAATATATATATTCATGTATAAAACAGTAGTGAGAAGGTGAGAGAGAGATGCTTACTTGGCCTACTACTAATATTGGATGCATCCCATATTAGTGTGTACATTTATATACAATTAGTTTAGAGTGTTTCACACATTTATATGTATAATAATATATTCAATAATAATTTTTTTTTTTGATAGAATTCGGAAATGAAACATTTTATGACTATATATATGTTGTTCACGTTCTCAACCTTAAGCATTTATATATAAGTATATTCTATTTCTGCATGTATGAGAAAAGGAGCTTGTAAAACTGGTACATAAAGGGATTGACCTAATACTAATATTGGATGCATCCCATATTAGTGTGTACTTTTATATACAATTATCTCATAGTGTTGCACGCGTGTATAAACAAATAGCCTATATTTCTGCTCACATATATGGACACGTAACCTTTAGTTGCTGATATTTATGTGTATAAAATATATTCAAGTAATAATATTTTTTAAAGAATTCTGAACAAAGAATGTGATAAATATGCATAGATCATTCACTTTATGAACACAAATGTTTACATTTTATACTATTCAAATTCAAGTATAATACCTTCTTCTATATTACTATTAGATTTCATCGATCTAGAATTCATTTAAATAATAAATATAATTGAATTTATTGATAGTATTAGACCTAATATAAATATTCATTAAAATAATGATAATAATAATATAAGATGATAATATATATGATAATAATATATATAATATACATAAATATCCAAATGAATGATTTTGCAAATTTATAATACGTATAACAGTTGATAATAAGATATATATAACTGATAAAGAAATAGTTACAAAAATATTCAGGCAATTTATGTGATTTCGTAATTTTGTGCTCTTTTGCTTTTATCAGCAACTATGGATCAAAAACATAAACATTTATTGAAATGGCGGACTAGAGTCCGTTGGATTTTAGACTGTGAGCTATTTTCCCCAAAAGTTTTGTAAAATTCAGCTAAAATTGTTTTTCTTTCTGAATAAAATATATCAGAAGAAAAACAAATAATTTTTTTTAAATAGGAAGAAAAAAATTTAAAAATTAAGGATGAATTGACTAGGATTTTTTTTTAATTAGACAAAAAGCAACTCAAATCATTCGTTTTTTTGTAATAATGTATGAAAAGAATCGGCAGTGATATCATTTATAAGAACATACATTTATTTTTATTATTTTTATTTCTAATAACATAAATTGCTATAAAACAAATTTCAAAAGATCCAAATACCAAACAATGAACTGATAACAATATATTTCTACCCAATACGAAAGTCCTGATGGTCTATTGGATCGTTCTGGACCACAGGCTTCAGGTTCGAGTATTGGCGGTGGCATGGATGTTTGTTAGTGGCTTGAAAAACACCTTTAAACTAAGTGTTAGCCTAAAGTGTGCTCAGCAAAATGACAATAGAGCGACAAACTAAATCTACTAAATATGAAGATTTAAAATCACAGCAACATATCATCTCTTTTTTGTTTCAATACTTGCATACCTCCTCTCTGGTTTTACTGTCTTAAACTTATAAAATAACTTTTTTAAATCATTATTGTTGAAAAAAATTGTTTTAAAAAGTAAAAAAAAATAAAATGTGTTGCTAATTTTTACCTTGGATAATTAGCAATCCTATTTATTGGTACATAGTGTATCAAGGGCGAATCCTTCGTAAATTGTAGGTTGAAAAGTACAGAAATAATAATAAGAATAGAAAGCCTTTAATTAAGCAACACTTTATCACGTGTTCTCAGGCATATTCTTAGGCTTAGCAATGCCGTGCTAATAAATATATACAAATTTCAATTATAGTATCATCCACAAAAACTATTATTTTAAAATAATCTCATGTTTATAATTTGAATAAAGATATTTTTCTGATTTTTGTTCAAGAAAAAAAAAAACAACATTTGGCCACTCAAAATTCATCATACATTTTTAAAACACAGCAACTTGAATGAGTGACGCATATTTACGTCTGCGGTCTCACATATTTGCACAAAATCTGATAAAAAATGTTATTTAATAGACAAGCATAGAAGCACTATGAAGAAACTCAATTGCGAGACTCAATTACTCTCATATAGAAAAAAAAATATTTTAAAATTTTGCAGAATGTTTCGAAATACTTAATATAATCGACGTATTAGCGAAAGGAGACTCGGTTCAATAATATTAGTAGAAAATAAAAGAGACAGAAATTTCAAAACAGCTTATTAATTAAGACATTTTTGTACAGGATACAATGACTTTCAAAACCATAATATTCAATATAGCTAAAAAATATCGCATGTAGCAGTGGGTTAGGAGTGTTTACATTTTTGGTTTTTGTTTGTAACTCAAATTTCATTTATATCCACACTTTAGGCTAATTTGACGGGAATCTGCATTTTAATCTGTATTCTGAACCACTAAAACACATATAGGAAGCCTGGGGTACCAAAGGCCAGAGAGCTAGCCAATTGACTACCAGGCAGCCACACTGTTAGGATTCATATTTACTGCATCATAGATATCAGTTCACATGCATTTTGTTCATTACTCATTCATAACAAAACATAAAGGCCAGCTATTAAAAATAATATATTAATAAAAAATAAATATTTCTAAGCTGTTTTACTGTAATTAGAATATTTCATTTCCATTGGCGCAACAACCCTATGGGGTACCAAGGCCGTTTGCCTACTGGAAAGTTTCAAGAATGGAGATAGTTTCTATTTTTTGACAGGGTAGGTGTGCCAGCCTTACGTTCAATACTCTACAGTCATGTTACACAGTTTAAAATGGTTTACGGTTTAAAATGGATTACGAACCTTTAAAAGGATCCATGGCACAGCTGGGACTCGAGCGTGAGACCTATGTCACCGAGCTCCAGCGTGCTGCTCGGAAATCAGGCCCCAATTTGAATGTTTAAACTTTTATGTTTATAAAACCATTTGGAAATTACCTTTGTAGATCCATTGCATAATTAAACGAAGTATTTTTCTTATCTATAGGTGCCAATTTCTACATTTCGTAATTTTTCTATCCCTGGCTTTTTCTCAAACTCTTGGAAATGAGGCATCCACTTGCGATCTTAGTGCAAGATTCACGAGTTACTTGGATGCCGCCGTGTATATGATCTCTAAAGCTAAAGACTATTACCCTGCGAGTAAGTATACAGTAATGTGTTCACAATAATTTTTAGCAAAATTTTCAATTTCATTTCAATCAGAAAAAACGAAGAGAACTTCCATTAAAATCTTATATAATTATTGTTGCAAGATTTTTTTTTCAGAGATTTACCACGCCTACATTCCTACTTACATCAAAATCATATTAAATGTTACAACTTGAATTACACAGTGACTCAAAACTTGTTTATATTAGACGTCGAGTTGCGAAGTAAAAAGCAAAATTGTGATTCACATAAAAGATTTAATAGTATGATATTTTGATATTTTTGTACTATGACACCAATTATTTACAGCGCTTATTCAAAATAATGGAAACATCTGTGAATACAAGTATTATTTTTGAATGCGCTTCATAAGCATTAAAATATAATAATAGCTACCAATTTCTTTAAATAGAAATGCACATATTCTGGTAGTATGTGGTAGCTTTATTGAAGTTCTGTAAGTTTTGGTTTATTTCAAACGCTTAAAATGTCGAACCTTTCAGTTTTTCAGAGGTCAAATTATACGAGCCCGTCTAGCTGGAGCATATGTAACCGAAACATCCCAACTTTTAGGCGTTTCTAGAGGTACGCTGTCTAAAGTCATGACATCATACGGGTGGTAAAGCAAAAGAGTGCATGGAAAGAGAAGCTCAGTGGAAAAGGCCGACGAGTATTGAAGCGGACTGTGATGTCCCAAAAAGCGAACAACTGCAGCAAAAGTAATCAGCAGAGCTCAATCAGCAACTGGATTCTCCAGCGTCAATCAGTACAATTAGAAAGTACCTTCATAAACAGGACATTTACGCCAGAGCAGAAATTCCCGTGTCACTTTAACAGTTATTAATGCCAAATGTCGTCTACAGTGGTGCCACACTCACAAAACCTGGTCGATTGATAAGTGGAAGAAAGTAATATGGTCTGACGAATCGTCTTTCACACTTTTCCCTTCAATAGGACGGGCGTACGTTTGGAGGATACCTGCACAAGCGTATGATCGTGATAGTCTTTTTCCAACTGTCAAGCATGGAGCCAATCGTAACCCTGAAAGGAAGGATCACTGGGGAGAAGTATAGAGAAATTTTAGCTTACCATGTCCATCCTATGATGCAAACTTTGTTTCCTGTAGGAGATGAAATTTTTCAGGAGATAATGCACCCATCAATGCAGCCGGGTTTGTCCAATCATGAAACGAGGATGGAGTTAAACATCTACCTTGGCCAGCACAGTCACCCGACCTCAATGTCATTGAACCGTTATGGTCTAATTTAGATTTTAATTCGGAATCGATACCCTGCACCGGCATCTCTCCCAGAACTTTCACAATATCTTCTCCAATATCCAAGGAATATTGTTCCATGAAGAATGGTACAATATTCCTCTAAACACTACTCAGCACATGTATGAATCGAATCCTAGGCGAATCCAAGCTGTATTAAATTGCAAAGACGGACCTACACTATACTAATAAAGGATTCTTTATAAATCTATGGTATTTCCATTATTTTGATAAAATGTATGTATTATAGAAAGATATTGTATAATACGATATTTAAAAAATAATAAATAATTTTAAAAAGAAGTTAGTGAGTTTTTATGCCCTGTTATCAAAGTATTAATATCAGGTCATGGCATTTTGAAATGGATCCATCTAATTCATCTTGACTGATAACTCTCGCAGGCCCATCCGTGTCAGCCAAGCCGATGGACTGCGAGGAAGTGCTGCGCAGTGGGCGCAACAAGAGCGGCATCTACACAGTGTGGCCCAAGAACAGGGTGGCCGAAGACAAGCCACTGGACGTGTACTGCGACATGGACACGGACGGAGGGGGATGGACAGTGAGTCATTTTGATCACTTGAATCTGTTCATTTAACTTCCCAATCTGTTAATTTTGGTTAAACAACAAAGTGTTACAGAAAAACCCCTTAAAATTTTTCAGGTGTAGCATTAATTATTATAAATGCGACACCTGAATTACTGTGTCCAAAAAAAAAAGACCCATTTAAAATTTAAAATTCCCGCAGCTTATGGAATTTCAATTTTTTTCTTCTTGTTTTAAGTTTCTTGGGCTGTCCACAACTGTGGCACTGTGGCAACTGTGGAAATTTGACGTCAAAATATTCATTAGTGTTTGAGTTACGCTTGGCTTTGTGAGATGCTAAAACTGATACCGGCGATTTTTGAATGTATGAATTAATTGAGCTTTTTTTAGTTGAGAACTTGCATTAGAACTTTGCATTTGCAGAAACATATAGAATATTGCAGAAGGCATTCGGTGAGCATTCCTATATTTTGGGAGATTACTTAGAAAGCGATGAAATATATTTGGAAGAATAGATAAAGAGTTTTTGAAAAACAAATTGGTTCTACATTTTGGGCACAGTTGGGCACACTAAGAACTTTTTGTTGTAGAATAGAATTTTATAACTATTGTATGTATTGTTACAATGGAGAATGATAAAGAACATTAATTCTAGATATTGGCTTAAAATTGTATAGGGGATTCCTGGTGTCGTCTCAGAGTTTGTTGAAATGAAGACACAATGCGCAGTTTTCAAAAGATCTATACAGAAACAGTATCTTGTTCAGGTCATAAGAGATACTATTTCAAATGCATCTAATTTAATCTATAAAATCTGAATGTATAGGTTTTCCAGAGAAGAGGCAACTTCCTGAAGCCCAAGGACTATTTCTACAAAGACTGGGCGAGCTATAAGAAGGCTTCGGGCACATTGATAAGGACTTTTGGTTAGGTAAGAAATTTGAAATAATTTATTGAATTATAGAATTTTATTTTCATCTTAAAATATTTTTAATAAATTCTATAATTATGGAATTATTAAAAATAATATAATATTTTTACTTTTAAAATATTTTAACTTAAAATTATAAATAAAGAAAAATTGGAAGCACGTATTTTTTTATCATGTGTAGTAATAAACTTTTTAATATAAATGACAGAATTTTTAAACATGAATATTTTAAGCACATCAGTGCTTTGAATATTAATAAATGTTAAAATAGCTTTTTAATTATTAATTTTCATAATTTTGTGATTTCAGTATTAAACAGAATACACTCCTTATGAACATATAAAATATATTTAAAAAGTCGTGAATTTCTCAACATTCAATTTGCGACACCAAGAAATTGTGGAACGTTGAAATTCACAACATTCGTATGTTTGTTAATGATATACAAATATATCAAAAAAATAAAGCCAAAATATTCAAATGTACTCGATTTACTTATCATTTAATATGACAGCTTCTGAAAAATTTCACTACATTTGGATTGCAATTAATGTTAAAAATTACTTAGAACATGTTTTGCCATACCGAATTCATTTTGGATTATTTAAACATCAATATTCTCTTCACTTTGGAGCTGTATAGTAATGATATCTTAATCATAATCTATTGGAGATGAGACAGGAGATGCTTACGAACATTGCGCCATGTTTAATTCACACAGGAAGCTTAAAGTACTTAAGACTGAAATTGTCTCGTTGAAAAATCGCCGTGCCATTAGATCAACAATGTCAACATATAACGCCATATAGCCTGTATACCCATAATGTTTAAAGGTCTTGTTGAAAAATCGCCGTGCCAGTAGGTTAACAATGTCAATACATAACGCAAAGCAGCCTGTATACCCATAATGATTATAGGGCTCTATTTGTAAAACATGATGCTACCCCACACCATATTTCCATTTGAAGTAGTTCCATTCCTTGTAGAAATCTGCTCATAGCAGATGCAATGTGGTTCCTATATGCCTTAATGTTCCGCAATTATTATGCCCGAGATAATTGCTGAATAAAAGCTGGACACATCACTGAAAATTAGCGTTGGCATTCTAAATATACATGCCATTTTAGAGAATAACTATCTACCATGGCGATAATCCATCGCATTGCTATCTGCCATAGCGATAATCCATCGTTTATAGTTCAAGTATTCTGGTCCTATCAGATTGTAATCAGTGAAGATAATTCATACTTCGAGGGCGTATGACATGGTTCCTGGCATGAAAATGCATGGTTCCCTTTAAAAGCAGTTTATATCCAATAGCCTTGAAATTCAACTTCTGATCCAAAATCCTGAAGATCAGCTTTTTTATCTAATAGCCCTGAAAATCCTTCACGGGTGTAGAGGAACAAAGAATTTAAAATCAATAGTTTTATAGCATAATTTATTAAAATAAAATACATACGATACGAAAACTTCAAATTAATTACCTAAAGAATTCGAATTTATAAAAAAAAAAAAATCTAAAAATATACATAAGAGCTGAAAAATTGTGTTAATTACCAATTCCAAACGTATTCGAAGCCTAAAAATGCAGCATAATAAATTTGCTGATTTTCATAAGTTCAACGAGGAAATTATTTCTACGCCGAAAATCTAACTAATATTAAGGGATACAAAATTCTATTGCAGTGCAAGAAATAATCATATAAACTAATGCCACCAATTTTTCTTTTTAATTTTCTAGCTTTTTAAGACTTCTTTCCCACTGTGAATTGCAAAATTTTTCCGCAATCTTTTTTCTGAAATTCGAAATTTTCCTCCACTCATAAAAAAGTTATAAATTCCGTCAGCCTTTTATGACACCGAAAACCTTCCCACTTCCCATAGACAAAAACGAGATACTTTTATCATTTGCTTATATCTTTTATTCTGCGATTTGTGCTATTCTTTTATACACCGAAAACCTTCCCACTTCCCATAGACAAAAACGAGATACTCGAAACTTTTATCATTTGCACTTCTGCGATTTGTGCTATTCTAAAACCCAAAACTTTTTAGCATTGGTATTGCAAAATCTATATCAGGGTGCATTTGATAGTTTAAACCGGTAAATGTTTGTAAAATCAGTTGTCAACCTTCAGCATTTAATTGTCTTGTAGGCAACGACAACATATACGCCCTCTCCAACCAGCGCTTGTACTCCATCCGTTTCGACCTGAGAGCCGTGGATGGGGAGAAGAGGTTCGCCCTCTACGAGACCTTCTGGATCGACGACGAGAACCACAATTACACCCTGCACATCCAGGAATACAGTGGTGACGCAGGTGCAGTACACAATTTGTAAAGAATCTAAAAGTTTTAAATTCATTTAAACTACTGCTGTAGTAAAGATTATTTAACGTGGCCTCTGTGACCCACAGGAAGCATTAGAATAAGCAAAGAAATACTTGAACACCTATTGTCGCTATCCAACTTCTGAAATTTGTTGTCGTTATCCCACTTCTGTAGTCAGGTGGACGGAAACACTCCAATCTCTTTATAGGAATTTATTTACAATATTAATACATACATACACATGGCACCCTGTGCCTCTTCCACAATATCAATCCCATGTAATACTTAAAACCGTAAACATATCACATACGGTCTCTGACCGTCTTAATAGGTCAGACGCTCCTAGCGTTCTCCTCGTCATCTCACCGCTTGTCCACACATATGGTACCAGTTACTGGTCACAGTGGCGACCTCTCACGACAATTTAATTATAGTTAAACCTTACACAACAAAAATTTATTGTGTTCTTAGAATGCAGATATATTGCTTTGATTACATCACCACACTTTCACATAAGACGCTTTGTATTTGTATACGGCAATAATGAAGCGTACTGTAGTTTATTCCAATGTTTGTGTGTGATACACAGTGGCTGTCGTGACGATCACAATAAAGTGTAAGCAATAACGATGGTAAAAAAAGTTTTCTTATTGTTTCAGGAGATTCTATGATTTCACAGCACAATAACATGGCATTTTCCACGAAAGAACAGAATAATGGCAATCAAACAAAGCGTTGCGCCGATAAGTTCAAAGGTGGTTGGTGGTACAACTCATGTCATTATTCCAATTTAAATGGTCTTTATCACAGAGGAATGCATGAAAGTTTTGGAGATGGCGTCAACTGGTATCATTGGAGAGGATTTAACGAATCTTTGGATTTCACAGAAATGAAAATACGTCCGAAGATTTTCAGAACAGTTATGGTTATGAAAGAAACTCCAAAGGAATTTTAAGAGGGAAGAAATTTATTATGTAATTTGTCATTACTAAATTTCTATTAGTTGAAATCCTACTTCAACTGATAATTAAACAAAGGAATCAATAAATAATCATGTATTTCTGAATCATAAATTAGTATGAATATTTTTTTCGATCAATATAATTATACAATAGTTGATCTGTGTCTGCGAAAACTATAAATAATTAATATTAATATTAATAAAAAAAAAAAATATTTGTATATATTGACTTTTTTGTGGCTTTCATTCTCTCTCTCATTATACATGTTATGTTACAACTTAAACAATAAAAAAAATCTTGAAGGTGATCTGAAAAACTATTTATGAATTATCAGGTGTGTAATTTCTTTTTATTTCGTTCCCATATGGAATTATATAGGAATGTGCAAAAATACAATAATGATGTACTGGAAAAAGATAGATGTAGTAAACAGGGTACTGTTTCTTGATACAAATAGGAAAATTGTGAAATCTTTTCCATTTCATACTAAGTAGTTAAAAAGAATATAACCGCAAAAGTTCGCCTATTTTTTCTATGAATGAGGATAGGCAAAAAAAACAATAATCTATTTTTTTCAAATTTTATGCAAACAGAACAGCTTTAGTTTAAGATGGGCAGAGAGAGTGAATTTATGATTTTCGATTGATCTAAAATTGATTCCAAAATTGGTTGTAGAGTACATATATCTTCTCCCATCCACCCTTAACAGGCCTAAATGGATTAAATATAGATTCTGATTGAACAGGACAACAGAACTTACTAAACAACAAATTGCTAAGATTTGAAAATTGGTTTTATAAAATTCTTTTGATTGAAATTTTATTGGTGAGTTATATATTCTGTTCAGAAATTTAAAAAATGTGAGGCCTATTCATCTGCCAGTAGAGAGATGGCCTTGGCCCACTATGGGGCAGCTGTGCGTTAAAGAAGAAGATCCTTATCGAAATTTAGTGAAATTATCTGAATTACGATTAATGAACAATATAAAAGATTGGGATGGAAAAAAAAAGCTCTCCAATGTTATATGTACATAAATTAATAGTTGAAAAGTCAAAATGGAAAAAAAATGTTGAATAAAGAATAAAAAAAGAAAACATTTTTTAAAAGTAAAAAAAAAATTTAAAGAGTCTAAATAAAAAATCGGCTCAGTTAGTAACCAGTTGCGATTGAAAAAATAAATGTATAAAATATTCCGTGATGAAAAAAAAGAATTATTCCAAAAGTTCAGCCAGTTGAAACAATTTAGATATTTGCAAAAGACGTGAAACATAGCTTGATTTCCAACCCTAGACCTTGCAGTCAGGAATATTATATTGATATTCCATTTCGATTGTAAAAAGGGTAATTGAATGGATGTAAACTATTATTGCGAAGCACCGTTTTCTGAGGACAGAGCTTAATATCATTGACTGTTGATATATCAAGGAGGCTAGTCCATTCCCATTGACTTTTTATCAAAGATGTTGAGAAAATTCTTGAAATTTTAAGTTGCGTTACTGTATTGGTGAAGCTGATCTTGAAGTTCTTCAATTCCCACTATGGAACTAAAAATGCCAATAAACTCTTTTAGAACATAAAGTCTAAATCCCAATATCGTATAAGTTGAGCGACGTGTCTGGGTTGTCCATGAACAGTCTCAGAAAAAGAAATTTGTAATGCTAAGGATCTTGAAGGGAACGTTCTTTTGGTAACTTGTTGTCTTGGATTAATTTAATTGGAGTAATTTTAATTTCAAACATCCCTCCCAGGTGACCTTATTTTTCACAGTATATGCAGGTGGGATTCACCATGAGTACGACTGTAGGGCATTCTTTAAATAATGTGTTACTCCACATCTTACACCGTAATGTGTACTTCCATGATGGAAGAAGTTGTATGAGAAGCATTGTGGGGGTCCTTGCCGTCGGTTGGATTTCTCTATATTCTGGTGATATAGAGAAGTTTCAAGAGACCAAATGCTTGTAAGGTGCTTTTATTCCTGGATAAAATGAGTTTTTCTTTTGGGATGGGGATCTTTTGATCTTTTCTGAACTGGTGAACTTTTACAGACGTGTCGAGCAAGGGACTTTTCAAGACATCAAAAGACCTATATAGCTAATGAAAGAGTAATATGTGCTTAACATTCAATATCGTTTGAAACACATTGCACACCAATATGATTGTTTCGATAAAATATACAGATAATAATATTTACCAGGTAACCAGTTCAGATCTGTATTTTGAATGTATCCGTTTGCTTTCATGATGAGAAAACATTCCTGAAAATAAAGAATAAAACTTTCAAGTCAAATTTCTCTTATTTAAAAATTCCAAATCTGTTCGTCCATTGCTTTGTTTTTCATTGTGATTTCTATAGATAAATAGAAAGCCGGATATTAGTAATTGCAACCCGCTCTTTGCAAAAATATAAATTTTATTAGCATAATACTACGATAATTAGCGTTGATATTTCATTCGAGCGTTGGTATCAAGGCTGTGTATTGCATGTGCTATTTATTATACGAAGCAATCCCGTGATTTATTTAGCCATCCCTCAAACTAATCTTGTAATGTAATAAATTCAGTTTTTTAGGGTGGTAATTATAGCGCACATGGAAACAAGAGCTTCACAATTTGACATAAAAAGACAAAAAAAAAAAAAAATGATAATAATAATAATAAAAATAGAATGAACTTAAAAAATAAAGTCACATGAAATATATGTATTAACTGACCACCTAATAGAGTCAGATATAAATACAATTAAAAGGTCCATTAAAGTGATAACATATTTTTAGAATAATTAAATTAATAATCACATTAAGAAATCAAATGTTCAGATCTAATGATCAAATTGTTAATAGGATCACTTCTAAAGACAATTTAATTAGCTGCATTAAAAGTCTCAATTGTGGCAAGTGAAAATTTTATTGCGTTCAATATGATTATTTCTCTGTAAATATTTGTCATTAATTCTGTTTTGTGTGCCAAATCAAAAATCTTGTTCATATCCTAAATTTATGTGCAAAAAAATTGTGTTTAAGTATTTATTAAAAAGTTTAATTAATTAGTTTGTTTGTTTTGGTATTAATTTCGTATTTTGTTTAATTGTGTTTTATTAATATTTAAAACTATTTGTCCGTCCTGCGAGTATACGCAGATTAGCGGCACCATTTCTATATCGGAACTTGTTTATGAATGTCAGTTCTAACAATCTACATTGCGTTAAAAGCTTTTCGAACCCTGTTCAACAGATCCAATGAACAGAGACCACCTTCAACGATGTGCGGTGCTTAATGGCGATTCTTAAGGCAATGAATGACTTTGGTCATCTTTTATTTTTGGTGTTTGTTCTTTTGTATTTTTTTGTGTGTGTGCCTTGCTATTATTATTATTTTTTACTTGTTCTTACTTTGCCATTGGAAATAAAAAATATCGAAAATATTTTTAAAAAATTTTTTTTAAATTTTCAAACGAAAATTGATTAACATTTAAAAGACCAAAAATTCTTTAAAATTAAAAACTGTGCATAAAAAGAAATTATCGATCCTTGACTTTTAAAAATCAAAAATTGATTTTTCAATTCATGAAATGTGTATGCATTTCACATTCACATTAAAAAAATCATTAGGAGTAAAAAGAAGGTTATAAGAGAATAATCTAAAGTGTATTTTGTCGGAAAAGCACAAATTAATCATTTTGTGATCATACAAAAACAAGAAAGTGAAAAAAAGCTTCTTTATGTATCGAAGAAAAGTGCATTCTCCAATATATTAAATAATTTTTTCACTTACCCAATACAAAAGGGGAAAGCAATCATAAGTCTTTTACTTTTTATTGAATATTTCGCATTAATCTTGTAATAAAAAAAAAACTTTTGAAATGTTTAATCAATAATTTTGAGAGGAAGTAATTTATATTCTTTGAACATATAATAATATCTAAATTATCGCTAATATGGGAACATCTATCTTGAAATGACTGTTAAAAAAGAAAAAAAAAAAAAGGCATATTGATAAGATAATATTTGTTAAGTTGTAAACATCTAAAGGAAATCGATTGTTTGTAAAAACATTGAAAATACAGTTGAATCAAGTTTGAAACTAATCGTGAAAGCAGCTAAAGCATTTTAAAAAGGTGTTCCAGATTTTCAAGTAGCTCTAGAAGTAACAAGAACATCTGAAAAAAATGTTTGCAAAGAGTTGTTATGGACTACTGTGGTGCTTTATTAAAATATTAGGCATAGATGTCTTTGAATCGAGATATGAAGACGAAAAGCGAAGTTCAAATTCAGTCGTGAAGAGATTTACGAACAAAATGATGAGAATATTATTCCCGTTTATGATGCACTTAATAATAATTTACGGTATAATCAGTTGGTCTATTCTGTATGCCAAAAGAGTAACTACAATTGAAGTTCTGATTTCAATTGCAGTTTCAAATCTGTTTTCGCTAGCCATTTGGCATGACGTCAGAAGAAAACGGAATTTGATAAAAAATGCAGTCTTAAAGGGCAACAATTTAGCACTTTCTTTACGTGTAACTGGAAATAATATAACTAAAGTTATAAATGTATGCTTAATTCTCAGCGTGATAATTCCGTTTGGTTTGACAGTGTTTGGAGCACTTGCTATAAAAGAATCGTCACGAGAATATCAGATGTTTTATAGTTTCTTTTCTATCTTGGAAAATGGAGGCTATGCTTTTGTTCTGATAGAAGGTTTTATCATTCTAATGACTTATTCCGCTCTTCTTATATTACCTGCCTTGATGACTATTCTCTGTGGAACAGTTTATTATAAAGTCAGCGACTTATTTAAAGGTATATGTGACTATTTAGAAAATCTAAACGGTATTTCCTACAAGTATAGTGAAATCTTTAAACTCCTTGAAACATACAACCTTCTTTTACATGTATGCGCAGGAAATCGAGAAGGTTTTTTCTACGACTTCTTTTCTGCTCTTGTTTTGTGAGTGGTTAAATTTTTTGGTGGTTCTGATCATTTTCTTTAAGCTGGAAAACAAGGGTTTATCGGACGTTATTATTTGGGAGAGTGGTTTTAGACTGGTCTTGGGTTCTTTGATTATCATCGCCGTTGTCTTATGTGCATCGAGAATCTCTTTCCAAATTCGTAGGTTTCGTTCAATTTTGCAGATCATCCACAATTATATGTTGCGCAATGAAGATAGTACCTTTAAAACTCTTCAACTCATAAGAACCATGATGAATATGGAGTTCCCTCGTATGACAGCTGGTGGTATTCTAGATCTGGAACCCGTTTTGATTCTCTCAGTGTTTGGTTCTGTGCTAACTTATGGTTTATTGGTTATAAACATTACTCAACACTGATAGAATTCTATCTCAGAAAAAAAGTCAGAAATAATAGAAGATTGATCTTGTGTTCCTTGATTATAACCACTGTTGTCTTAAGTGCGTCGAGAATCTCTTTCCAAATTCGTCGGTTTCGTTCAATTTTGCAGAACATCCATAACTGCCTGTTGCGCAATGAAGAGAAAATCCTTAATAACTCTTCAACTGTCAAGAACAGTGATAAATATGAGATTCTCTCGTATGACGGCTGGTGGTGTTCTAGATCTGAAACTCGTTTTGATTCTCTCAGTGTTTGGTTCTGTGCTGAATTACAGTTTATTGGTTTTAAACACTACTCAAAACTTACAGAATGTTATCTCAGGATAAAAAGTAAAATCTGACAGGAAATATCAAATCTGATAAAAGATTGGCCTTGGGCACGTTGATTATCTTTATCATTGTCCTATGTGCGGCCAGAATCTCTTCTCAAATTCGTCGGTTTTTTCAAATTTATAGATTATCCACAATAGCCTGCTGCCCAATGAAGAGAAGACCATTAAGACTCTTCAACTCATAAGAACAATGATCAAATTGGAGTTCTCTCTCATGACATCTGGTGGTGTTCTAGATCTGAAGCCCGTTTTGATTCTCTCAATGTTTGGTACATGCAATTACGAGATTTACTATTATGAGGCAGATATCTTTGAAAGTCATTCCGGAAGGCACTTCCATCCGTCAAAATTTGTTCGGGCTAACATCTTTTTGATATAAAACAATAAAACAAAAGACAATCTACATTTAAATTAGAATCCATGTAGAATGCAAAGGCAGCTTTAAATAATGTCCATTTCAGTGCTAAATTACGCTTTGTTAGTTTTAAAACTGACAGAATGCTATCTCAGAAAAATATCAAAACTGACAGGAAATATCAAAATTGACAGCAGTTTGATAATAGGCTGGTTGGTTATCATCGCCGGTTTCTTTTGTGAGTCTAGAATTTATTTTAAATTCGTCAATTTAGTCCGATTTTGCAGATTATCCACACTTACTTATTGAGCAATGATGGGAAAACCTTTGAAACTCTTCAACTCATAAGAACAATAATGAATATGCAGTTCGTTTGTATGACAGCTATTGGTGCTTTAGATCTGGAGCCCTTTTGAATCTCTGAGTGTTTGGTTCGTTACTAACTTACTGTATGTTGGTTTTGAACATTTCCTAAACATTTCTAACTGCTATCAGTAAAATTACCAAATTTTGCTGACTTTGTGTTTAAAAATATGCTTACATATTAGTTTTTTATTTCTTACAATAATACACTCTTTGCGCAAACGAACAATTAAAAATTCTTTATAGTTTTTTTTAGCATTTATTTTAATGCCTTCATTTTAATTCTCAGATTGTTGCTTTTAGAAAATTTCACGAATTCAAATTGTGATCTCTTTATATTAAATCTCTTTTATTTGTTTTCTGATGTGAAAATCTCTGATTAATTCATTAGTAATAGCGTAGGTGATTTTTTTTTTTTTTTTGCTTATTTTTTATGGAAGAAAAATATTATTTCATTGTAACTATTCATTTTAATTAAATTATTTTTAGCTCCTAAATTTTACCTACCGCAACCAAAATCGAGACGAATAATTGAAACTTGAACATTAAACAACTTATTTGACTAATCTAAAATATAAATCAATGAATTAATCGGTTAAAAATTGTATGCATTTACCTACTGGTGCATATTGCCATCCATTTCACATTAGAGGATTCATAAAACATTTTTAATTTTCAAAAATTATAAAATTTCTACGAAGGGTTTCGTTATGTTTAGATGAAGAAAGAAATTCTGTTGTAACAGTGGTTCCACCTAGACACTAGCAAGAGAGCTCCCTGTAGCGTTCAGGAGAAATGGTCAGTTGGCCTCGAGGCTCTCACCCGAGAGGAAGCATTGCGTAACCTGAGTTCCAGCTGAGAAACATGTAGTTTATAGTTGCTCACTCCGATAGGAAATATATGATCTTGTGATCTTTCGATGCAGATAGGAAAAAAACACTTTATTTAAGAGCATTCTACGGGCTTACTAAATTATTCTAAATGCTTATATTTCTGAAATTATTATTTTTATTGAATATATCATAGAGATGAGTAACACGTTATTGCTAAGCTATTACTGATAATAATGCAAGAAAATTCTTATGTCAACTTTAACTTGAAGTAAAATTATTCCTTCAAAGGAAGATAATTTTTTATAAGCATTTTAAAATGTTTTACATGAAGAAGTTTGAAATGATTTCCTGCTATGCAATCTTAATATGTGAAAATATCTGATTCTATAGATCTTTAAAAGGTGTTTCGGCGTTTTATCACAATTTACAAAAACAAGCAAAGGGTCTCAAAGTTTGCAAAATTAAAACTGACTCATTCATAAGCAAACACGGACAATATGTATATATATATATTCTATCATATGTATTCGATATAAATGCTATACATATTGTTGTAAATTGCTCTCTGCTCTACGAAATTTTATTATTATTTATTTTTTTATACTTAAATTCAAAAGAGAAAAAATTGTTGATATAATTAATGTAGATTATGGTACGATTTATTTTAACTTAATTAATATTAATAAATGTTGGAATTGCACTGATTAAGCGATGATTAAATTAACAACCTGAAAAATACAGTTGAGAAAAGTTAAAAGTTGGTGGTGCCATCTATTGGTAAATATAAGCATTTTTTTCTTCAGAAAATATTTTGGAGTTTGGATAAACAACACGGAGTTTGATTCAATGAAGAATTCTCTCTAAATACAGATGCAAAAAGATTATATTATTTTAAAGTAAAAATGGTGACGCAACAGTATCTAATTGTAGTTATTTTTATTTTCTGAAGATATATTTTTATACGATAATTTTTAATGCAGTGATAATTTTAATAAATGTTTGAATCTCACTAATTAAGCAATGATTTATTTTAAATGTTAGGATTAATCTAACTTGATTTGTCAGGAAATTATTTATCATTCAATTGTCATATAATTTAACTATTAAAGCTAATTATTAATTATAATTTAATTTTTTCAAACTACGAAATAAATTTTTACATTGTTGATAATACATAAGGAAGGAAACATAAATTTAAATTATGGAAAAACTTTATAACAGACCTAAAGAGACATGTAATCATGTCCAGTATTCTGAATCAATGATGACAACCAATACTCATGATCAAAGCATGAAATTTTCTCTGTTCTTAATTAATGACTCACTTGATTGATATTAGATTTTCTAACCGTGATTCCTCCTACGCACTGCAAGAGCGTCCCTTGCGGGGTTCTGAAGAAATGGTCAGTATGCCTCGAGACTCTCGCCCGAGAGGAAGTGCAGTGCAATCGGCGCTCCCGCTGAGAAAAAGTTTAATACAGCGCAATCACGCTTTTCTGTTGAGAAACATTTAGTTTGTTATGTCCCCCTCCCCGAGAAGAAATATATTTAGCACAACCCAGTGTAACAGTTGCTCAACAGAATCTCACCCGGACAGGCACTATATTCCTCGCCTCCTTCGCAAACCTGAGTATCGGATCTCCGGCTTATCAGTAGAATCATTCCATGAATCTATAATTATATGTCTTTAAATGTGTAAAAATATGGTATGTGAGTGGTGTTTGTGCGTGTGTAAATAAAGCTTTGTGTTCCAAAACCTGTGCATCAAGTCTCAACCCAACCACACCCAGTTCTAATCCAGAATTGCTCCAACCCGTAACACTACAGTTTAAATTTTTTTTTTTTTAAAATATCATTTTTGGGAAATTCGTCTACGAATGTGGAACAAACATTTCTTTCTTTGTACGTTTGAATCTAAGGATGTGAATTAAACAAATTGAAAATTTTTGAAACTTCAATGAGAAAAAAAAATTAGCTCGTAGTCATAAAACGAAAATTATTGCATCCAATAAATACTTAATAATATGTTAAACAATAAATTCTCAAATAATGAAAATGAATTAATTTTTATTCTCCATTACTTCCGATCTCTTTCTTATAACAATGATAACTTATACACATTACATTTTTAATTATTCCCACAAATATCCTTAGAAAGTGGGGTTAAAAAACACTCACTCCTAAAAATCACTCCGCTTTTTACTTGCGATTTGTATCTCAGGAATGAATTGTCAATATATTGAAATCATCATTTTTTCCCTTAATCTTTTTTATTAATATTTATAACGTAGGAAATATTTCATTTTTACAAAAAATAGGAGACGAAAATTTATCCTTTTGTCAACTATTTATCATTGAAACAGTTCAAAATAATTTCAACAAATAGTTACTTTTTTTCGTGGATGGGTAATTTCACTAATTCAGTAATTGCCTCTGCACAAGACCGCGTGATAAGGGAGAAATATGGAATAGATAGTAAATATGAACAGGATACTTTTCAGTAAATTGCAGTGCATCGAAGAGAAAGCAGAAATTCCCCTACATGCGACGGTAACAAGAATCGTCCTAAAAAAGGCGGAAACACCCACAGCCCAGTTGAAATCTACAGCCAGGTATCCGCAGGCCAACTCCGGCCCGCTGGTGGATTATATCCGGCCTGCGGACAGAATTTTTTTGTCGATCCGAAGCAAATTAAAAGAAATATATATTTATATATTATATATCCATCTTCTTTTCTACTTTGATGAAATATTATTTTTTTTTTTTACTCTCTCTATTTTTGTTCTACAAAACATAAATCGACGGAAATAGCAAGCACAGACAGCTTTCAATCGGTAAAGTGTTAAAAGCGGAAGTTCTTTGTTAGTTTAGGTTTAGATTGGCGCCAACAAGTTAGCATTTTACAAATCATTATCTAAAGTAAGTTTTCCAAATTTAATATCTCACGCCCAGAAAATCAGTGCTATGTTTACTACATCTTATATATTTAAGCAAGTGTTTTCAACTATGAGCCTTAGAAAGAATTATTTCAAAAGTAGTCTGACAAATGAGCATTTAGCCTCGTTCCTTAGAATCAGTACATCTCACTCCGAACCTCACTATAAGGAACTTTTAAAAATGAAATCGCAATTTCATTCATCTCATTAACATATTTAAATTGTAATGCCAGTATATTCCTTTTAAAATTTGGGCCGATTTTTGGGCTTCGAGACCGAGACCGAAAAGGTTTGCCCATCCCTGCATTAGAGGAATGGATCCTCGAATACAAGGATGGTTCGCAAAAATCGGGAGCTTGTGTCACTGTTTCTTTTTCTCAGTTGCACAAGGCTCAATAGCTGTTGGCAAATTTGCTAGAAATTTTGATGGCGAATAGCAGCGATCAGCGAAGCAGCTTGATTAATGCTCGCCCTTTCTGGTACTAGAAAAAGGGGTGTTTCTCTCGAACTCAATCTCAGCAATGCAGGCCATAAGTTCACCCACAATCCAAGAAGGGCTAGAGGTGGCCGAGTGCCAAAAACTACCACAACTTCTTTAAAAAAAATAATAAAAAAAAAAATAAATAAAAAACACCGAGATCGCTCTACAAGGATGTAAATAAGAACCAGCCAGACCGACCTCTCACCAACCGCGCCAGCTGCAGCACCAACTAACAGAACTGTGGACAATTACGTCAACAATGCAAAAAAGCAGGTCGCTAAGGTTAAAAGGTGGAAGGGTCGTCTCGTCTAAGGTCGTCTAAAGGTCGTCTAAGGTCGCTGACTCGCCAATAAGGTCATCTAAGGTCGCTGTCTCGCCAACTGTCCACTTTCCTCCAACTCTAACGGCACTGCAGACCACATCCCATCTTGCAGTGCACTTGACGATGTCGACCACGACAGAAGCTACTAGGGGATGATAAATCTTTACTGGACGGCCCGGCGTCGAATGGCCGAGAGGCCACGGATGGGCCTTGGCTGAAATGAAGTAAAGTGAGGATTGTAAGGGATTCTAGATCACTCAGAGATAACAGAAGTAAGGGTAGACTATTATCGATTCGCACTACAACCATGGAAGAAACTATGTTGAATGGAAACGCAACTATAAGCCGACTACAATTAATACTTTAAATGGGAACCAATGATTGATCTATCAATATTAATAATAAATTAATCTAGTGATTAAAATAGTCGGTGGGAGAATTCAAGAAAGCAGGCCGCCAAGGGTAAAAGGTGGAAGAATCTCAACATAACGAAGGACCAACCTGGGAGGGTAGCGGTTGACACCTTTCAAATGGCTACGGACACGACTACCTACAAGAGCTTCTTAGCTACATCGGTTGCTCGCCGATAAGGTCGACTAAGGTTATTACGTCAATTAGACCAATTACGCCATAGCCGCATAGGGGTTGCTGATTCCGCACCTTTCCACTTTGCTCCGACTCTAACGGCACTGCAGACCACCACCCATTTTGCGGTGCACTTGACGATGTCGATCACGACAGAAGCTATGAAGGGATGGCAAATCTTTACTGGACTGCACGGCGTCGAATGGTCGAGAGGCCACTGACGTGGGTTGGCTGGAGAAGTAAACTGATGCAGTACTTTCAGTAATCGCTCAGGGATACTTTATTCAGAGCAGTACTTCTCGTAAAAATTGCACCAAATCCTTATATTAAATTAAACATTTGGTATTTCAAAATCTCTTACTTTCTAAATTGCCCTATTTGCAGCGATGTGTTAACGTTAAACGAGAAAATTAATTTAAAATTAAAGAAAATCATTTTTTTTTTAGAAAAAGATTTTAATGCTAAGCAAATATGTGCTCTTTGTGTCGTGAGTGTATTAAACTTGTTAACAAAAATATAATATGTAATGAGTAATATGAATGAATAATTTACAATTGGTTGTTGCAATTTTAAGCTATTAGTGGAAAGTTAAGAAATTTTACAAATGACGAAATTTCATGTTAATTTCCAAAATATTTCAAAGTTGTTGTTATGTTTGAAGAAATAAATAATTCACCGCTTGATATTATCTAAGTTAAATATGCATGTTTTTATTTTACTTGTAAAAGAATTCGTAGTTACATTATCGATATTCCTATAGTCTCGTTGATTTCTGTGGTGAAAATAATTGTTATTAGGCTAATGTATACTTCTTTGCTTACAATGAGAGATGGCATATTGCGCATTTATATATGCTACATCGCCCCTTGTCATTTAGAATGTGTTTTTCTTACTAAATGAATGAATGACATGGACTTTATTTGCATTATAGATGCATTTGGAGAAATTTCGTTTTAAAATGGACATCAATCACATTTTTTAATGAACATCAAAATCTTCTCATTTTTCACATAACAAGTGAAGTTGATTGAGATAAACGTAAAAAGTTGATTGAGATAAACGTGAAGTTGATTGAGATAGCCGAGACCCTAAAGATATCAAAGGAACGTGTTGGACATATCGTGAATGAATATTTGGATATGCGAAAGCTCTGTTCAAAGTGGGTGCCGCACGAACTCACAATCGACCCAAAACAACAACGAATAGATGATTCTAAGCAGTGTTTGGAGCTGTTCAATCGTAATAAACCCGAATTTTTGCGTCGATATGGGACAATGGAGGAAGCATGGCTCCATCATTTCACACCGGAGTCAATCTACAGTCAGCCTAGTTGCACGTGATGAACAATAACAATGGTATAACTTCATTAAAAATGCTATAACTCACATACTAATAGTGCAACAGCTGTCAAATTGATACACGTGTCTTTTGAAGGTTAGGGCTAATTAAAAATCATATGGATTTAATACTAGAGCGCCATCTATGTGTTAGTCAACGAACCTTTCAACCCACATGTTATAGTTAAGTTAACATTAAATTACGTTTTAATTTCCGTTGCTATATTATCGGTATTCTTGTAGTTACGTTGATTTAAAGGTTCTCGTTGGTGTGTTGTTTTTAGGCAAATGTATTCTTTTTTGTTCGCAATGAATAATGACATATTGCACATTTATATATTCTACATCATTTCTTATCTGTAAGATTTAGTATTTCTTATTTAATGAATGAAGGAAATGGATTTTATTTCCTTTATCTAATGTAGAAACTAGGGGGTTTTTTTTTTTGTGTGTGTGTATCTGCATTAAAATTTATTTCAGAGAATTCTGAAATGAGATAGTAAAGCATCCATTTTACAAGAAAAGATTACACTTAATATGAAAGTGATACTTTATCAGCGAAGAAAAATGCGAGGTTTCTCTTTGATAAACCTTTATCAGCGAGATATAATTGAAGTGCCTTTTTCATGTGAAAACCAGCAGCTGCTACATTTCTAGAATATTGCACCCAGTTTGGCCTTATCAAAATACCAGAATATATTTTGGGTTTTCCGAAACTGAAAATAAGATAACCATCAATATATAAATCTTCACTTTCGTAATATAGATGTATGGTATTCGTCATAAACTGAATTCAAAACCATTCATTCCATCATTTCACAACGGAGTCAATCGACAGTTAGTCGAGTGGACTGCACGTGATGAACACTAAAAATGTTATAACTCACATATTAATAGTGCAACAGCTATCAAATTTATACACGTATGTTTTGAAGGTTAGGGCTAACTAAACATTATATGGATTTAATACTAGTAGTGCCATCTATGGGTCAAAGATATAGTTTATTGTATGCATATCTCGCATCAATAATACAGCTGCCTGTTAAAAAGCTTTTCCCAGCACACTTATCTGAGAGATATCTATATTTGTAGTAATAGTTTTATGAAGAATTATGTATATTTATTGTTGTAAATAGCAATAATTTGCTGTCATTAATCTGCTGTTAGTGACATTTTTAATAAAATTTTGTACTATATTTTTGTTTTTACTGTTTGAAACGAAAGCATTTAAAAAATCTATATGTTCCTGACCTTGTCTTTTAAGAAATATAATTTTTCTGGAAATTTCTGCTGAAATTATCATATTTGAAATAAAAAATCTAAACATGAATATCAATTTATGGCCAGTAAGGAAAATAAATTTTCGTTAATTTTTCAAATAAGTGGAAAATAAATAAATTATTATTTTCTTAATCTTCAATAGTATAAGAAATCTAAAATATTAAGCACACTTTTTATTATGCATGAACAGGGCTGGATTGAGATGAAAAGAGGCCCTTTCACCTCCCATTTTTAAGTTTGTAGATTACATAAGAGATATGTATATATTATCATCAGTAATGATGTATTTCATGCGGTGTCGGGCAGTGTCTCAGCATGAAATGACCGTCAGTTCGAAATCAGCGGGTTACCCACTAATGCCCCACGTCACTGGCCACACGTGACGTCATTTGGCCAGCCAGGCCAGGCGTCGTGACCTAGTCCCGTGGCCACCAAGTCACATTCATGAATGTAACCGTGGCGCCATCCCTCGGCAGTTTAACGAACAAATATTTTAAATTAGGAATTCTTTTTTTTCCTTCCCCTCCTCTTCCTTTCTTTTTCACCACTTTCTCCAAGAAACATTTTTGAAGGGAGAAAGAACACTCGTTAGGGGTTCTGTATTTTTTCTCATTCCTATTTTTTTTTATTTTTTTTTTCACGCATACCATAATCTGGGAGAAATACATTGATACAATATTTTCCTCTGCTAAAGTCATTGAAAAACACTTCCTCTATTCCTCCTAACACTATTTCTTTGTATATCAACATATTTTTTATTTAACTTTCTGATAAAATAACTATAAATATTCGTCTCTTACATGACCTTATGTTGTTGTCGTCTCCCCTCATGGAAGGAGGGAAGAGCTTCTGTTCTGATGGGGCAGCCGCAGGTAGAAGTCTGACTTTGGCTCCGTGATGCCCTTACAGTCATAGGAAACCGGGACCTACGGATTAATGTGGATTGCGGCCCACTATAAACATCTATGGCCCCGCCGGGACTCAAACCCGAGACCTGTGTCACCGAGCGCTAGCCATTCAGGCCCTCATGTCCTTATAAACTCAATAAATATGTAATTTCAGCTCCAGAACAGAAATGAACTTGGATTCTGTGACACTTACCACCAGATTCAGATGATTTCCACACCTTAACTGACACTTCCCATGCTAAACTATTCTTCTAGAAAGCACTTCTGGTGGTGGTTGTGATGAGGAATCTTTTTCTGCGGGGTTTGTAGCAACTTTTATTTCATCCTGTGCTCTAGTTACAGAAATTTCATTTGACCTTAATCGTTTCAAAATTGCTGAATTATGCTCAGTTCGAAGGAGCGAGTTAGCCCAGAAATCCCTATTTTCTTCAGGGTCTACCATTATAGAAGTTCCCGGATCACCGTACTCCCTCCCACCACCCTCTCATCGGTCGCCTGGTGACGTCATTTTCCCCTCTCGGTTCGCGCGGGGAAACTGTGACCTTTGACCTCTCCTATTCTCTACTTTTAGTGTGTGAGTAAGTAACAAGTACCTAAAGTGTCTGTTACTTCTATAAATTGAAAAGAATAGGGGAAAAAAAACATCGCGGTGGGTTGGCGCGCTTTTTGGCGCTAGTTTCTTGGCGCGCTTTGGCGTGCTCTTTTTTTGCACACTTTGTAGATATATAAGTGGATTTCCGTTAACTAATGAAACAAAATTTCTGCTCCTGCTGCCTGCATCATGGATTCACAGCATATTTTTGCAGAAGATTATGAAGAGGCATCTACTGAATTAGGTAATCTCTTAAAGTTAAATATTGCTGAGTTAAATTTTGCGGAATTAAAGAAAATAGTAAAGAAAACTATCTTGTCTTGGCATCCCGATAAAAATAAAGATGATCCCGAAAAAAAATTTTTAAGTTAAAAAAAATTAAATTCTGCTTGGACAGTATACAAAATTTGCAAACAAAGTTGCGTGAATGACTTTGGTCATCTTTGTGTTTTGTGTGTGTTTATTCTTTTTTTTTTTTTTTTTTTTGCCTTGTTATTATTATTATTTTTTACTTGTACTTACTTTGCCATTGGGAATAAAAATATCGGAAATATAGACAAAAATAGTGATTTTTTTTTTTTTTTTTTTAATTTTCAAACGAAAAATTGATTAACATTTAAAAAGACCAAAAATTCTTTAAAATTAAAAATTGTGCATAAAAGAAATTATCGATCCTTGACATTTAAAAATCAAAAAAGGTTTTTCAATTCATGAAATGTGCATACATTTCACATTCAAGTTAAAAAAACATTAGGGTAAAAAAGAAGATTATCAGAGAATAATCTAAAATGTATTTTGTCGGAAAAGCACAAATTAATCATTTTGTGATCATACAACAACAGACAAGTGAAAAAAGCTTCTTTATGCGTCGGAGAAAAGTGCATTCTCCGATATATTAAATAATTTTTTCCACTTATCCAATACAAAAAAGGGAAAACATTCATGAGTCTTTCACTTTTTTATTGAATATTTCGCATTAATCTTGTAATAAAAAAAAAAAAAACTTTTTAAATGTTTAATGGATAATTTTGAAAGGAAATAATTTATATTCTTTGAACATATAATAATATCTAAATTATCGCTAACATGGGAGCATCTATCTTGAAATGACTGTTAAAAAAAAAAAAAACAAGTCATATTGATAAGATAATATTTGTTAAGTTGTAAACATCTAAAGGAAATCGATAGTTTGTAAAAGTATCGAAAATACAGTTGAATTAAGTTTGAAACTAACCGTGCAAGCAGCTAAAGCATTTTAAAAGGTGTTCCAGATGTCCAAGTAGTTCCAGAACAATCTGAAGAACATCTGAATACAAAATGTTTGCAAAGAGTTGTTATGGACTACTGTGGAGCTTTATTAAAATATTAGGCATAGATATCTTTGAAACGAGATATGAAGATGAAAAGCGAAGTTCAAATTCAGTCGTGAAGAGATTTACAAACAAATTGATGAGAATATTATTCCCGTTTATGATGCACTTAATAATAATTTACGGTATAATCAGTTGGTCTATTCTGTATGCTAAGAGAGTAACTACAATTGAAGTTCTGATTTCAATTGCAGTTTCAAATCTGTTTTCGCTAGCCATTTGGCATGACGTCAGAAGAAAACGAAATTTGATAAAAATGCAGTCTTAAAGTGCAACAATTTAGCACTTTCTTTACGTGTAACTGGAAATAATATAACTGAAATTGTAAATGTATGCTTAATTCTCAGCGTAACAATTCCGTTTGGTTTGACAGTGTTTGGAGCACTTGCTATAAAAGAATCGTCACGAGAATATCAGATGTTTTATAGTTTCTTTTCTATCTTGGAAAATGGAGGCTATGCTTTTGTTTTGATAGAAGGTTTTATCATTCTAATGACTTATTCTGCTCTTCTCATATTACCTGCCTTGATGACTATTCTCTGTGGAACAGTTTATTATAAAGTCAGCGACTTATTTAAAGGTATATGTGGCCATTTAGAAAATCTAAACGGTATTTCCTACAAGTATAGTGAAATCTTTAAACTCCTTGAAACATACAACCTTCTTTACAAGTATGCGCAGGAAATCGAGAAGGTGTTTTCTACGACTTCTTTTCTGCTCCTGTTTTGTGAATGGTTAAATTTCTTGGTGGTTCTGATCATTTTCTTTAAGCTGGAAAACAAAGGTTTATCGGATGTTATTATTTGGGAGAGTGGTTTTAGACTGGTCTTGGGTTCTTTGATTATCATCGCCGTTGTCTTATGTGCGTCCAGAATCTCTTTCCAAATTCGTCGGTTTCGTTCAATTTTGCAGATCATCCACAATTACCTGTTGCGCAACGAAGATAGTACCTTTAAAACTCTTCAACTCATAAGAACCATGATGAATATGGAGTTCCCTCGTATGACAGCTGGTGGTATTCTAGACCTGGAACCCGTTTTGATTCTCTCAGTGTTTGGTTCTGTGCTAACTTATGGTTTATTGGTTATAAACATTACTCAACACTGATAGAATTCTTTCTCAGAAAAAAAGTCAAAACTAATAGGAAATTGATCTTGAGTTCCTTGATTATAACCACTGTTGTCTTAAGTGCGTCGAGAATCTATTTTCAAATTCGTTGGTTTCGTTCAATTTTGCAGATCATCCACAACTGCCTGTTGTGCAATGAAGAGAAAACCCTTAAAAACTCATCAATTCACAAGAACAATGATGAATATGGAATTCTCTCGTATGACAGCTGGTAGTGTTCTAGATCTGGAGCCCGTTTTTGAATCTCTCAGTGTTTGGTTCTGTGCTAAATTACGGTTCGTTAGTTTTAAATATTACTCAAAACTGGCAGAATGCTATCTCAGAAAACAAGTCAAGAATGACATATTGGTCATGGGCTCGTTGATTATCATCATTGTTGTGCGCCGAGAATCTTTTTTCAAATTCATCGGTTCTGTTCAAGTTTGCAGATTATCCACAATGACAAGTTGCGCTATGAAGAGAAAACCCTTAAAAACTCTTCAACTCGCAAGAACAGGGATGAATATGGGATTCTCTCGTATGACGGTTGGTGATGTTCTAGATCTGAAACCCGTTTTGATTCTCTCAGTGTTTGGTTCTGTGCTGAATTACAGTTTATTGGTTTTAAACATTACTGAAACTGACAGAATGCTATCTCAGAAAAAAAGTCAGAACTAATAGAATATGGATTTTGAGTTCCTTGATTATAATCTCTGTTGTCTTAAGTGCGTCGAGAATCTATTTTCAAATTCGTCGATTTCGTTCAATTTTGCAGTTGCTCCACAATTCCCTGTAGCGTAATGAAGTGAAAACCATTAAAATTCGTCAACTCATAAGAACAATGATGAGTATAGAGTTCCCTGGCATGACATCTGGTGGTGTTCTAGATCTGGAGCCCGTTTTGATTCTCTCAGTGTTTGGTTCTGTGCTGACTTACGGTCTGCTGGTTTTAAATTAATAAACTACAAACTTTGGATGAAATACACTTGTGAATTAAATTGATATATTTATTTATTATTTCTTTTTAAATAGAGTTCTGTATATCATATATATATATATATATATATATATATATATAAGTGTCCAACTTCTTGAAGCCTTTATAGGTCAAGTAGAGGCCGAGACGCTACGACGGTTTTGTACCAGTACTTCGAAACAATCAGAAACTATTGATGACTCATGGAATAGGTAAAGTACATTGGAAAGATGGTGTCATCAATAAAATATATTCAATTTCCATCCAAAGAAATAATCAATGCAATATTCAGAAGGTCGTGAATAAATTTGTGAACATTGGTAAAGATGAGCTAGTTTCTCAAAAAACGACACATAATGATGTATAATTTTTTTTGAAATAGTCTGTTGATGAAGACAAAATGAAATAAAAACATAAGAAATAATGAAGCTCTAGTCTCAAACCAAAATTATAACTTTCATGGTACAGAATATTGAGATTTTAAAGTATGATATTTACAACACAGAGCAGTATTTATATATTTCATACGTTAAATGCATATAACAAGTAACAGCATTTTGAAAGTGGGACCTTAATTATAAACACCTGTATATGTACTCAAGAGCCAAAACATTATGTCAATAACGAAACACCTGCCAATAACGAGTTGGCCCACCTTTGGCGCAACACAGCTTCAACCCGCCTTGGCATGGATGGCACAAGTCCTTGGTAGATGGCCGGAGACAGATTGTACCAGATGTTTAAGCAACGGTCACGCAAATCCGAGATATTGCGAATTGGTGGTCTTTGAACTCTGAGCTGCCGTCCCAGGACATCCCAAATGTGTTCTATCGGATTGAGATCCGGTAAGTTAGGCGGCCAGGGCATTAACTGGAATTCAGCATCATGTTCCTGGAACCACTCCAACACAATTTTAGAATTGTGACAAGGGGCGTTGTCCTGTTGGAAGATTCCATTTCTAGCAGGAAAAGCAGAGGCCATGTAAGGGGTGCAACTGGCCCGCAAAGACGTTCAGATACCCTGTAGCATTCATAGTCTGCTCTACCACAACCACGGATCCCAGAGACGCCCAAGAGAACGTCCCCCAAATCTTAATACCGCCCCCACCGGCCTGTGTAAGACCTACTGTACATTGAGGGAGCAACTGTTCGCTGGAAAACGGCGTATTTTGGCACGGCCATCGGCGTGATGAATGACAAAACCGTGATTCATCTGACCAGGCTACTCTCTCCCACTGATCCCTGGACCAATCACGATATTCCCGCCCAGCGCAGGCGCAGTTGGCGATGACGCTTGGTCAGCAAAGGCGCACGAGTGGGACGTTTGCTGCGTAGCCCCATATCCAACAGTGTCCGCTGAACAGTGCGCTCCGATACTATTCTACTTGGCCCTCCATTGTATTGGGCTGTCAGCTGAGCCACTGTCTGGCTCCGGTTTTGCTTCACCATGCGAGACGGTCTCCGACGACCTTTTTCTTTGATAGCGTGTGGACGTCCAACACCATGTCGTCTACTGCTGGTTTCACCGTCCATCATTTAATTTAATGGTATTTTTTCAGATACTTTTTGCACTTTTTTGATTTTGTTTATTTACTATTACTATTACCATTTACTAATTTCTTACAATTATATTTTGTATAGAATTAGTAGGATAATTTTTTGACAGGATTTACGTCATTCATAAATATGTAGACAAAATCATTTGCTATTTTGTTAAATATTTCGAAATTTTTTCTCTATTCTAAATGTGTAATATCCACTGATTTTTTTTCACAACAAAACTTACTAGCTTTGATTTATTTATTAAAAGTATGCAACTTTTGATCATATCTGTAAAGCTAAAAAAAAAAAAAAAAAAAAATTTAATTCTTTTTTCTTTATATGTTTTAAACCTTCAAACTCATCATTTATTTAATTACATTGACTTTTAATATTTTACTCAATGAATTTTCCTTGTATAACTCACCAAAACTGAAAGTTTCTAAAAATTGCAAAAACTTGGAAATATTTAATAAGAGATATGAATTAAAGAATAGATGGTTAGATATAAAATAAACTTCTGAAATAAACAAAATAAAAATAAACTTCTAAATTCTTTAGTTTTAGGTTTCCATTTTAAGTTATTCTTGGAAATTTTCGAGACAAGTGAATCAACATCTCATTTTTACTATTTTTAATCCTTCTCATTAAAGTTAAAATGCCAAATGTCCATCAGTAAAAGCTTATGTTTCAGTAAATGACACAAACACTTCATTCTGACGGATCCTTATCAGTAACTTGAAATCGCACGTTGCACCGAATAGCAACTTCCTTTGGGGATACAAACAATGCTCCTCTTTGTTTAAATATAGTGTGGTTTTTCCCTCTCTACAAGTCTGTAAGTTAAGTTCTGAAACTTTATTTACGTGGGAATACCATTTTGAGGCTTATAAAAACCTGCAAGAGGAGTTTTTTTTTATTTAAATTCGTTTACATGACGGTAGAAGAACAAAGTTCCAAGTTTAAATGATGTAAGTTATTCTGTTATAAGTAACTCAAAACATTCTTGAACTTAAAATTGTGTTAAAAAATTTGTATCGAAAAATTTACTTTGAAAAACTATTTTAGTAGCAAATTTATGAAAAAAATCCAGAATGTTGCAAACTTAAAATTATGTTAAAAATTTGTATCGATAAATTTATTTTGAAAAAATTATTTTAGTAGCAAATTTATAATAAAAAATCTAGAATGTTGCAAACTTAAAATTGTTGTTAAACATTTGTATCGATAAATTTATTTTGAAAATTATTTTAGTAGCAAATTTATAATAAAAAATCTAGAATGTTGCAAACTTAAAATTGTTGTTAAACATTTGTATCGATAAATTTACTTTGAAAAACTATTTTAGTAGCAAATTTATAATAAAAAATCTAGAATGTTGCAAACTTAAAATTGTGTTAAACATTTGTATCGATAAATTTATTTTTGAAAAATTATATTTCTAGAATGTTGCAAATTTATAATAAAAAATCTATTTTAGTAGCAAATTTATAATAAAAATCTAGAAGGTTGCTTAAAATTGTTGTTAAACATCTGTATCGATAAATTTATTTTGAAACTATTTTAGTAGCAAATTTATATTAAAAAAATCTTGTTGCAAACTTTAAATTGTTCTTAAATATTTGTATCGATAAATTTACTTTTGAAAAACTATTTTAGTAGCAAATTTATAATAAAAAATCTAGAATGTTGCAAACTTAAAATTGTTGTTAAACATTTGTATCGATAAATTTATTTTGAAAAATTATTTTAGTAGCAAATTTATAATAAAAAAAATCTAGAATGTTGCAAACTTTAAATTGTTGTTAAACATTTGTATCGATAAATTTACTTTGAAAAACTATTTTAGTAGCAAATTTATAATAAAAATCTAGAATGTTGCAAAAACTTAAAATTGTTGTTAAACATCTGTATCGATAAATTTATTTTGAAAAACTATTTTAGTAGCAAATTTATATTAAAAAAATCTAGAATGTTGCAAACTTTAAATTGTTCTTAAACATTTGTATCGATAAATTTACTTTGAAAAACTATTTTAGTAGCAAATTTATAATGAAAATCCAGAATGCTGCAAACTTAAAATTGTGGAAAAAAAATTTGTATCGATAAATTTCTTATTGAAAAATTTTTAGTAGTCAATTTATAATAAAAAAATCCAGAATGTTTTACATTTTTTGTGTAAACATAATAAAAGTAATTCGATGTTTATAAATATGCATTATAAAAATTAATGACTTTTTAGTATTTAATGTACAAATATGTTGTGAATTATTTTTTTTTATTATTAATATTTTCAACTGTATTATGTATCACCTATTTTTATTATTAAAAAAAATTTATTTTTTAATGAAGATTCATTTTATATGCGTTACATTATTAATAATAAAAATTATTTCTGTGATATAAAGTGTTTTTGTAACATTAGCTTTTGATGGGTGGAAAAGAACATTTTTTTCTAATTGTTTTAATAAATTTGTAATAAAAAAATTATTTAAAGGTTAATTATATCAGTAATTTATTAGTATCAGTAGCCAATACTACTGTGCGCATTTATAAACAAGTATATCAGATTGCTGCGTGTATGGAACAGTAACCTATATTACTGATGTATGCAGGATAGTTGCTATTTAAGCTGCTACTAATTCTGGATGAATCCCATATTGGTGTGCATATTTATATACAATTAGTTTATATTGTTGCATACATGCAACAATATAAATAAAAAATAGACAAGTCTATATTTCTGCACACGAATATAAACCTGCATATAGTTGCTCACATTTATATGTTTAATAATATATATTCAATAAAAAATTTTTGAAAGAATTCTGAAAATGAAAATTTTATAAATATATATATAAATGTTGTTCGGGGCCTGAATGGCCGAGTGGCTTGGTCTCTGGCGCTCGGTACCACAGGGACTTTCGAGTTCGAGTCCCGGCGGAATATGGATAATCGTAGTTTTTCGGAATCCATTTTAAACTGTAAGTCCCAGTCTAACATGACTGTAAAAGCGCCGGACGTAGGGTTGAAACCTTACCCCGTAAAAAAAAAAAAGACATTTTCATGTTTCGAAATCGCCTCCTTTCCATGGACTGTTGCGCCAAACATGATTATATATGTTGTTCACTTTACGAACCTTATGCATTTATATACAAGAATATTCAATTTCTGCAGTTATGAAAAAGTAGCTTATAAAAGTGGATGTATATACAAGACAGACTATTTTCCTACTACTTATACTGAATGTATCCCATATTGGTGTGAACATCTATATACAATTAGCTTAATATTGTTGCATACATGTATATATATATTTGTTATTCACTTTACAAATGCAAGATTATTATGCAATATTATATATACATGCAATATTATTCTATTATCCTCTTCTATATTACTAGATTTCATCGATCTAGGATTCATTTACATAATAAACGTAATTGAATTTATAGGTATTCTTATATTATCATAATCTAAATATAAATAAGTATTTTAAATAATATGACTTAATATATTGGTCCTGTATTTTTGATTTTGGACGTTTATAATATGCATAACAACAGTTAATAAGGTATAATCAACTAATAAACAACTAGTCACAAAAGATATTCAGTTAGTTTCTGTGATTTCGTAATTTTTGTGCTCTTTTAGTTTAATCAGCAACTATGCATTAAAAAACAAAGCATTTCTCAAAGTGGTGTTAGTGGTGTTTCTCAAAGTGGCGAGGACACCTATCTGCTAAGGTGTTCCGCAAGACAATCGTGTCCGGTTCTTCATCGAAAGTTGGCAACTGTCTCTTTAAGTGGTCTAGTGATAAAAGATTTTCCAGCTGTCTTACATAATGTGCCACTTTTTGCCTTCAGATATAATTATGAGATTATCTTTCAGTTTCTTAAAACCTTTTAATGGAGCCACACATCATCACGTGTTTTCAGTCTTATTTTTGACTTAGCAATGCCATGTTAATAAATATTTACAAATTCCAATTCTAGTATCATCCATAAAAACTTTTATATAAAATAATTTCATGTTTATAGTTTAAGTAAAGATATATTTTTGATTTTTGATACAGAAGAAAAAAATAAAAATTTGGTCATGTAAAATTCATTCACTAATTTTTAAATAACAGCTACTTATCTGTGTCATGCATATTTACGTCTGCGGTCTCACGTTTTTTTTTTTTTTTTTTCAAAAAAATTGTTATACTAAAATAAAAGAGTCGGAATTTTCAAAAACAGCTTATTAATTAAGATATTTTTGTATAGGGTACAATGACTTTCAAAATCATAATATTCAATGCAACGAAAAATATTGCATAAAGTAGCGTTTTAGATTCGTTTCCTTTTTTTGTTTTGTTTTTGTTTTTCAATGGTGATTTTTACGCACACTTTAGACTAATTAGACTAGGACATAGTCTAACCTGGATTCAGAACCACTACTACTACTACTACTACACCACGCCACATCACTGTGCCTAGACCTAAGATGCCCCTTTACAGTTTGGGAATGATGTGGGTGAGAAGAAGATTGATTGGGCTCTGTGACGCTCTACGGTCCTATGAGACCGGGACCTACGGCTTAAAGTGGATTCTGAACCACTAACAAACAACCATGCGTCCTCCAGGATTCGAACTTGAAGCCCTATAGTAGTAAACTCCAGAGGGCTAGCCAATTGACCACCACGCCGCCCGCTTGTTAGAATTCATCTTTATAGATATCCAGTTCTTGTACATTTTGTTCATAAAAATAATATAACAAAACATCAATACCAGCTATTGAAAATAATATATTAATAATAAACAAATATTTCTAATGTATTTTACTGTAATTAGAATATTCATCCTCATTGGGCAATAGTCCTTTAGTGGGCCAGCTGCAAGTTTACAAGTTTCAAAAAAAGGAGATGGTTTCTATTTGTTAACTGGGTAGGGGTGTCAACCTTACGTCCAATATTCTACAGTCATATTAGACCGTTTTAAAATGGATTCCAAACTATTATAACATCCTTGTCACAGCTGGAACTCGAGCTTGAAACTTATGTCACCGAGCTCCAGAGCGCAAGAAACTCGGCCTTCAGGCCCCAAATTGAATGTTTAATCATTTATATTTATAAAACCCTGGAGAAGTTTACCTTTTCAGATACATTGTGTACCTAAAATAAAATGTTTTTCTCATCTGTAGGTGCCGCTTTCTTCATTTCATATTCTTTCTATCCCTGGCTTTTCTCAAACTCTTGGAAATGAGACACCAACTTGCGATCTTAGAGCAAGATCCACGAGTTTCTTAGATGCCGCCGTGGATATGATCTCTAAAGCTAAAGACAATTTCCCTGTGTGTAAGTATACAATAATGTGTTCACAATAATTTTTAGCTAAATTTTCAATTTCATTTCAATCAGAACAAGCAATACATAAAAAAAAAAAAATTTAAGTCAATTCCTACTTTTTTTTTTTTTTTCACTATATTGCAGAAAGTCCTTTATAAATAATTTTCAATCATTTTTTTTTAAGTTTATCTGGCGCCATCTATTGGTAGATATATGCAACTTAAATCTAAAAAAATCTAAAATTAATTAATTAAATTTAATTATAGTATTAATATTTGAAAAAACTGAATTAACATCAAGTGTCATCCACTACAAGTTAAAAAAAAAATGTATTTGAACTTGAGTGGAAGAATAAAAAGTATTTTATGAACGCTTGAAAATTTGAACAAGATATATATATATATATAGGAGAGTGTGAGCTAATAGAAGGAATTGAAAACGAAGAGAACTTCTGTTAAAACCTTATATAATTATTATTACAAGATTTTATTCAGAGATTTATCAAGCCTACATTCATTCCTACACCAAATTCTTCTTAAATTTTGCAATATGAATTACACAGTAACTCAAATCTTGTTTATAATTCGACGTAAAAAGCAAATTGTGATTCACTTAAAAGTTTTATGATATTTTGAAAGTAAATATGTATTATTTTTTCATAATTTGCAATATGAAGTCAATTACTGAAATGTATTTAATAATAGTATGATTTCAAAGATAATAAATAATTTTTAACCAAGAATAAGTGTATATCCTGTTATCAAGTATTAATATCAGGTGATGGCATTTTGAAATGGATCCATCTAATTCATCCTGACTGATAACTCTCGCAGGCCCATCCGTGTCAGCCAAGCCGATGGACTGCGCGGAAGTGCTGCGCGGTGGACGCAACAAGAGCGGCGTCTACACAGTGTGGCCCAAGAACAGGGTGGCGGAAGACAAGCCACTGGACGTGTATTGCGACATGGACAAAGACGGAGGGGGATGGACAGTGAGTCAATAAATCTATATTAATTTATTCATACCATTTTTTGAATTTGTGGATTGCCTGTTATTAATTAAGAAACATTATGGAAATTGGTTCTTCATTTTTTATAAGCCAACTGTTTATAGTAAATAAATGAGCCTGTTTAATTAATATAAAAGTAATTAAAGGAACCTGTTAGTTAATGTTAACCTGTAGAAGTAATTAAATGAACCTGTTTGATTAGACATATGATTGAAAAACATATGATTGTCATCCAACGTGCAGAGGGGCAATAGTTTATAGTTTATCATTTTGCAGGATGCTGAAAGATGTAACTGCATGCGAATTATATGTGCCAATGACACTGTCGTATTAATCGATACTATTCTTTAAGTGCCATTGCGAATATATACTCAGTTTCCTTGCTAGGGCATAATTATTATAATATTTGGGAAAAGATGAGCATGGACTAAGATCACATACAAAAGAATTTAAAAAGGATGGTAGAGGGGAAATAAAACACCGAGTACAAAAGAATTTTTTTTCGTGATTTGGCAATTGTTGAAATAACTTCGAATGGAGATTTTGTGTTTACATGGATAGATAACAATCTAAGGGTCCAATGTTTGAATTTTGCACATTATTGAATTTTTGCTATACCAAAGAGCGCTTCTTATGATCATTAGAACTTTGCTTTGCAGGAATTACATTTTGTTTCCAATTGATATTGTCAGATAAATTAATTACTCCCCGTATAAAATGCATTAAAAAGTTTAATGCAAAAATCAGTTTTATAACGTAACATCGAGTTTTCATGCTATCACTGTGTTATGAAACTAAAATGTTTGTAACAGGTAATAGTAGACAATAAAATTAATTTTTAGCTCTCTGTAAAAAGAACAAACGGTAAACGGTGTGAGAGACCACATATATATATATATATATATATAAACTAGCAGAACCTGGCATATGTTGTCCTGTCAAAAAAATTATTTGTACAATCTTACTTATCTCGAATATATTCTACATGGACCAATATATGTGTGTACTAATTGTTATGGATATTGTTGGTACAGATTGAAAATGAAATGCTGCAGCACCATCAGGCGGCAAGTAACAATATAGCGGATCTCTGGAACCTATTTTCCACATTCGAATACATAATATCATCAATTTTCATAGCGATTGGTTGAATGGTACAGAGGTTGATATAGTGCATCACCAACTGGTTTCTACTTAAGACAATAGAGATAGAAAACAAGCATTCTCCATGTTTTGTCGAACACACCCACAAAAACATTTCTTCAAAATCGGACAAGCCGTTCAGGAGGAGTTCAGTGACAAACACATCGAGTACATATGTATATATACATGGGTATATGGGGGTGCACATATGTGTGTGTGTGTGTACTTATTTTGGTTTTTTTATCCCATTAGGTGATCCAGAGGAGAGGCGATTTCCAGAGGTCGCAGGACTATTTCTTCAAAGACTGGGCGAGCTACAAGAAGGGATTCGGCGACAATGAAAAGGACTTCTGGCTGGGTAAAATGCTCATTGACAAAAAGGATCTTAAATACACTCATTCAGATAAAAAGAAAATTCGCATTTAATTAATGCAGTACAGAAATCATAATAGAATATTAATTCCTTGATATTATTCCTTCATTGAAATTTCAGTAATATTTGAAACTTTTTTCCTAAGATTCTTAATATTATATTATTTACAAAAGTAACACTCCAATTTACAAACATCAAAAGTGTTTAAAAAAAACAAAATTTCAATCTTTAAAGTCAATTATTGTTCATTATTCAAAACAAGTAAAATTAGCAGCTTACTTATTCTTGGAATATTAGTTATAGTTCAATTAAAACACGGTGGTGTAAGAAAAGATATTGGTAATTTCGGAACGGTTATAATTGCACTTCAATAATTTTAATTTTTAGCAATTAAATTTTTAAATTGCAAAGTATCAGAAGAAAAGTTAGATAAATATTTCCACATTAACTAACTTTTTCTTTGAAAATTGCTTTGCGCAGCGTATGCCTGGTTCGCCTCCCTAATAAATTATCCATTCTTCCGCTTGCATCTTTAAATCGGATGTTTACCTTTCTATCCAATAGCTGAAAGGAATATATAGTAACGTCTCGGCATATTCATACTAGACCTACATTGGCTGCAAGAAGAGGGGACCGCTTTCAGGTTCATGAGAACAATTTAATTTTTATTAATAAATTATTATATATAAAAATAAAGAACTATATTTTTAAAAATGTAAATTAAAGATAATTTTACTGACAAGTTTGCAATTTTTTTACTCCAAGGAGCGACATTTTCAGAGTTCTCTAGTTTACGACGAATCTAAACACCTGATCAGCGGCAGTAATTAACTATCACACAGCGTTATTCACAAAACCATAAAATTAGGGCTCACTTTGAAAGCAGGCGGAAGAAAAGGTATTCTCTGGCCTATTCGGTCGCTTCAAAGAAAATAATTTTAAAGTAAAAAACAACACTTCTGGTCGACTCGTCGCAGTACTCTCTTATCTTTCTTCACCAAAAATCCCTTTTGGATAATAAGCCAACAGTTCCCACACTTCTCCTTGAAGTAAACATTTCTTAGCTGATGGTATATCACCAATCACGATGGACCGACTCCTGCTATATCAATTGGTCCGTATTCAATATATCATTGTTTCGACCTGTGAAGGGAGCACGGACATTCACTAACTTCCTGAATCTCATTATACATGATACCGAATATCTGCTATCAGAGTTTAGTGAAATTTTGTTCTCATTAATTCCAAACACTAATTGCATGTAATATGACTACACATAATCAAAAATCTGCAGTCAACTTTGAGTGATGGGTTTATTTCTCTCTCTTCTTCACCAAAAATCCCCTTTTAAGATAATACGTCAACAGTTCCCTCACTTCTCCTTGAAGTAAACATTTCTTAGCTGATGGTATATCCCCAATCACGATGGACCGACTCCTGCTATATCAATTGGTCCGTATTCAATATATCATTGTTTCGACCTGTGAAGGGAGCACGGGCATTCACTAACTTCCTGAATCTCATTATACATGATACCGAATATCTGCTATCAGAGTTTAGTGAAATTTTGATCTCATTAATACCAAACACTAATTACATGTAATATGACTACACATAATAAAACAGTCTGCAGTCAAATTTGATTGATGGGTTTATTATATATTTGTAAATAATATGTATTCCTATCCCTTGGGAATGAAATGCAAAAATTCTACAATATCTAAATGTTTTCTTTGTTAAATAGTTTACAACATTGCTATTTGTAAAATTTTCTGTTTTCAACATTATTTATTTTTAGGTAATGACAACATATTTGCCCTGTCTAACCAGCGCCTGTATTCCATCCGTTTCGACCTGAAAGCCGTGGATGGGGAAAAGAGGTACGCCCTCTACGATACCTTCTGGATTGATGATGAAAACAACAAGTACACTCTGCACATCCAAGATTATAGCGGTGACGCAGGTATACTAACATATATTTTATACAATGAACCTACTTTAAATATTCGATATCCTTTGAAAAACTAATAAATATATTCTATGTCATGACATATCTAATGATCAAAGTAATATCAAGCAATTTTGTAAATGTTATGAACGAAACAATAATTCGTGACAACTGTTTTATTATTTTAGGCGATTCTATGATTGCTGCACACAATAATCACAAGTTCACGACGAAGGACCAAGATAATGACACAAATGATGGTAACTGTGCCCAAACATTCAAAGGTGCATGGTGGTACAAATCCTGCCATGAATCAAACCTAAACGGTCTAAACTTGAGAGGTGTGCACAAGAGTTTCGCAGATGGTGTCAACTGGAGGGCTTGGAGAGGATACAACGAATCTCTGGATACTACTGAAATGAAAATACGTCCAAAGAGCTTCAAAAAAGTTCTAATTGTGGAAGAAACACCAAAAGATCTCTGAGGCATAAGAATCTGGTTATGTAAATAGTTTTGCTTGTTTCTGTTATTTCAAAGTTTACTTCTACAGATTATTAAAGAAAAAAAAATATATAACTAAAGCTTTATTTATTTGTTTCAAAAGCGATTTAGTAATGTACGGATGATATCATTTCTTATTTATAGATGAATTAATTTAAATTATAACCCCTATTAAAAAAGATATTCAACTTTTTTACATGCCTTTTTATTATTCTTAAACAAATTTATTTCTTTGATATTGAATATTATATTTATGAGACTTTTAAGTTTTGTTTGATGTATTGTAACGTCTCTGCCTATATTAGACTTATAACGTCTTCATTTTTAGGTGCCTGGGAACATTTTAATTTTTAATTTACAAGCATACATATACACAGAACTCTATTTAAAAAAAAATGAAAATGAAAGATAATTTTATTCACACGTGCAGTTCACTCCAAGACGGAAATTGCAGTTGTGCAGTTCAATCCAAATTCCCAAGTCTGAAGTCTAATGCAATGTTCTGCGGCAGATCTCAATGATATGATAAATTAAACTGCAAGGGGTTCACTTTGGAAACAGGAGGAATCTTATATATTTAATCACTTCAAAGAAAAAAAAAAAAAGCTTGACAGTTACTATCCCCCTTTCTTCTCCAAAAACCGCCTTTTAAGAAAATCCATCAGGAAGAGTCGAACCCTCACTTCTCAGATATTTTTCTCAGCCCATGGTCTAACACTAATCATGATAGAACAACTCTTGGTATAGTTCATATTCAACTTATCCATGACATCGAACAGATATTCGATAATTGTATGTGTCTCATTATCCATGACATGAATATCTTCTTTGAGATTTAAATGACAGATTGTTCTCATTAGTACAAATATTAATTATATATATCTGCTTGTCAAAGAATATATATTCTTCCGTCCTATGAATGAAAGGCCGAGACTCTTCCCTTGAGAACAAAACTATAGCCTTAACTGGTATATGCCTGGTACATAATACACACCCAGATATGGGGTTACTAGGATGTGGCGTTTCTATCCGATAGGTCAGGAAAAATTTTTTCCTATAAGCTCCCAAGAATTGAAATGAAGATTTTGTTTGTCACTCTACGGTCATGTTGTGTACACTTTAGGCTACATAGACCGGTACCTACAGTTTAAAGTGGATTCCGAACACCTACAAACATCCATAGCAAAGCCGTGACTCTAACCCGAAATCTGTAGTTTCGAGCGCCAGACACTAGCCACTCTGCCATCAGGTCAAATCACACTGATCATTTGACTTGATAATCATTATGGCTTGGAACAAAATAAAAGTCTTAAACTTTATTTAATTTACACACTAGGATCTTACATATGAAGCTAAGAATTATTTTAAATATGAGAGCTTTGAGAAAAAGTGTTGTGCATACTGTCATGATAATTAGCGATAATGTGTCAATAAAAAATGATACACACAATTTTAATTCTGTCTAAAAACATTTTAAAATTGTCCATTTGACCGAGCTGTTATATTTGAAAATTTCAAATTACACGTTTAAATTACATTTAAATTACATGTCCTCATCCAGTAGTGGAATTATAAACATATTCTTCAATGTTCAATATTCTTCAATAAACATATTCAACAGTTGCGAACCGAAACAGAAAAGCAGTAGTAGAAAGAACCTTTTCAATTTCATGCACTAGTTGAATCTATAGAAATGTCAATATTTCATTATGCTTAGAACTAGTAATCTATGAGTCAACACGATACCAAATACAGAGAGGATCAAAACTGGCTCCAAATGAAGAACACCAAAAGGCGTCATACATGGGAACTTCATACTCAGCACAGCCCTTACGACTTGAAGAGCCTTGTTGGTCTTCTCTTTGTTGGGCGACATACAGTTGTGAGTTGCAAAATCGACCGAAATCGGTGATTTTGAAAGGAAATTCTTAATTCACACAAAACAACGGCGACGACAGTCAGGGCATGACCAGTGTAAAAATACTCCCCAAGTGATGCCATCAGTGAAGCCCCTGTTATCTAGTTTGAAGAGAATGACGAGAACTAAATACAAGTTCGACCATTCCGAAAACAGAAGCAGAAAAGCAGTAGTAGAAAGAACCTTTTTAATTTCATGCACAAGTTGAATATTTAGAAATGTCAATATTTCATTATGCTTAGAACTAATAATCTATGAGTCAGCACGGTACCAAATACAGAGAGGATCAAAACTGGCTCCAAATGAAGAACACCAAAAGGCGTCATACATGGGAACTTCATACTCAGCACAGCCCTTACGACTTGAAGAGCCTTGTTGGTCTTCTCTTTGTTGGGCGACATACAGTTGTGGGTGAGTTGCAAAATCGACCGAAATCGGTGATTTTGAAAGGAAATTCTTAATTCACACAAAACAACGGCGACGACAGTCAACGAAGGCATGACCAGTGTAAAAATACTCTCCCAAGTGATGCCATCAGTGAAGCCCCTGTTATCTAGTTTGAAGAGAATGACGAGAACTAAATACAAGTTCGACCATTCCGAAAACAGAAGCAGAAAAGCAGTAGTAGAAAGAACCTTTTTAATTTCATGCACAAGTTGAATCTTTAGAAATGTCAATATTTCATTATGCTTAGAACTAATAAATCTATGAGTCAGCACAGCACCAAATACAGAGAGGATCAAAATTGGCTCCAGATGCAGAACACCACAAGCCGTCATACGTGGGAACTTCATACTCAGCATAGCTCTTACGAGTAGAAGAGCCTTGTTGCTATTCTCTTTGTTGGGCAACATACAGTTGTGGGTGAGTTGCAAAATCGACCGAAATCGGTGATTTTGACAGGAGATTCTTGATGCACATAAGACAACAGCGATGACAGTCAACGAAGGCATGACCAGTGTAAAAATACTCTCCCAAGTGATAACGTCAGTGAAGCCCCTGTTATCTAGTTTGAAGAGAATGACGAGAACTAAATACAAGTCGACCATTCCGAAAACAGAAGCAGAAAAGCAGTAGTAGAAAGAACCTTTTTAATTTCATGCACAAGTTGAATCTTTAGAAATGTCAATATTTCATTATGCTTAGAACTAATAATCTATGAGTCAGCACAGTACCAAATACAGAGAGGATCAAAACGGCTCCAGATGCAGAACACCACAAGCCGTCATACGTGGAACTTCATACTCAGCATAGCTCTTACGAGTAGAAGAGCCTTGTTGCTATTCTCTTTGTTGGGCAACATACAGTTGTGGGTGAGTTGCAAAATCGACCGAAATCGGTGATTTTGACAGGAGATTTTGATGCACATAAGACAACAGCGATGACAGTCAACGAAGGCATGACCAGTGTAAAAATACTCTCCCAAGTGATAACGTCAGTGAAGCTCCTGTTATCCAGTTTGAAGAAAATGACGAGAACTAAATACAAGTTCAACCATTCCGAAAACAGAAGCAGAAAAGCAGTAGTAGAAATAACCTTTTCAATTTCATGCACAAATATCAGTGTTTCGTGATGTTTAGAACTAATAATCCGTAAGTCAGCACGGAACCAAACACAGAGAGGATCAAAACTGGCTCCAGATGCAAAACACCACAAGCCGTCATACGTGGGAACTTCATACTCAGCATAGCCCTTACGAGTAGAAGAGCCTTGTTGCTATTCTCTTTGTTGGGCAACATACAGTTGTGGGTGAGTTGCAAAAATCGACCGAAATCGGTGATTTTGACAGGAGATTCTTGATGCACATAAGACAACAGCGATGACAGTCAACGAACCCATGACCAGTCTAAAAATACTCTCCCAAGTGATAACGTCAGTGTAGCCCCTGTTATCCAGTTTGAAGAGAATCACGAGAACTAAATACAAGTTCAACCATTCCGAAAACAGAAGCAGAAAAGCAGTAGTAGAAAGAACTTTTTCAATTTCATGCACTAGTTTATAAAGAATATTGTAGATATGCAACAATTTATAAATTTCGTCATACTCAAAGGGTATGTGGCTTTGACTTTCTAATTTATCACAGATGCTTCTAAATAAATCACTGACTTTATAATAGATTGCTCCAGAAAGTATCGTCATCAGAGCAGGCAGCATAAGAACAACAGTGTAAGTCATTAATATAATCAAACCTTCGATTAGAACAAAAATGTGGTTTCCATTTTCCAAGATCGAAAAAAAAGCTGTAAAACATTTTGTATTGTAGAGCAGCTTCCGCTATAGCACATGTTCCGAACACAGTCAAACCAAACGGAATCGTTACGCTGAGAATTAAGCATAAATTGACGAATCCTTTGATATTCATTTGAGTTAAACCTAAACAAAATGTTAGATTTCTGCATTTCAATACTAAGTTTTTTATCAAGTTCCGTTTTCTTCTAACATCGTACCAGAGGCCAGCGAAAACAGGTTCGAGACTGTAAATGAAATCAGTACTTCAATTGTAGTCACTCCTTTAACACACAGAATTACCCAACTGATTATTCCGTAAATTATCATTGCGTGCAACATAAAAGGAAAGAACATCTTGGTCAGTTTGTTTGTAAATGTCTTCAAGACAGCATTTGTTGTCTTCTTTTTACCGTCATGTCTGTGTTCAAATATATCTATTCCTAATAATTTAATAAAACACCACAGTGATCCATAACAGTCGTTATCACGCATTTTGAGCAAAGATATACCTGTTAATTTATTCCCATAGGGAGTCATATCTTTGCTGCACATGCGTTTTTATATTCCTCAACTATATTTTGAGTTATTTTTGTTGCAATATCGATTTCCTTTCATCGCTTAAATTGCACCTTTGTGTAGAAAAAGATTGATATAGTGTGTGTTAAATTTTGATTAAATAGAGTTCAATACTTAACAAATTCATGATGTGATCAATCTTTATTTCTTTGTTACATTGATATTATGTTAAATTTGAATCTATTAGCCTTAGCAATTTAGGCTTTATTTTCATATCACGATAGCTGATAGCCAAAGAAAATTAATTGCATCCTTTTCAATTTCTTCGATACATCTTTTTGACATATATTTTGTGTAAAATAATTACAAAGCTTTAAATTTAATCATGGGTTTTTAATGTGAACAGCTATAAATGGTTTCGTTCGACTTTCAGGGCATCAATGGCATGCAAAATAATCTAAATAGGTAAAGAGTAGTAAAAAATATGACAAGATTAGAGTTAAACGATATAAGAGAAAAGTTAATGGTTGACAATTCAAGCTTTAATGAGGTGCGGATTCAAAATAATAAGTGTGTAATTAGTTTGGAAAATATTTCCTAACTGAATTACATTGAATGCGCAAAGAAATTTGTATTTTCACGAATTTCAATTTATTAAGTGTAACGCTTTCTTTTCATAGATTTAAATAACGAATGAAAATTTCAGTTATGTAACTTATAGCTAATCACATTTAAATTATAACAATAATGATTGATCTTATTGTTTGGTTCTGCGCTGAATTCTTCCTGTTTGATATAATTTAAGCAGGATAAAAACGTTTAAGAGTAAACATTTTGTTTTAATTTGTTTTGTTTTTCTCTAGATTTTATTTAGATAAGTTCCAAAATTTTAACTTTTAAAAGAGTATTATTGTAATAATCGCACTAAAGCTTGAATAGATGAAACATCTTTTCTTTTTTATCATTTATTAACATTAGTTTAGTTTAACAAATATTTTGCTAGAACTTCATTCAACAGATTCAAACTACCATTTAACAAAGCTATCGTTTTGATTAAGCGCAGTTCAAATTTTATCTGGGCAGAATTCTAGAAAATAAAAACTATTTTTTGTAAATAACATATAAGAGCAAAATATCTTTAAATAATTTTTTTTTTTTTGTTCTAGATTTTCTTCAGGTTAGTTCCAAAGTTTTATCCTTTAAAAGAATATTATTTGTAATAATCGTATTAAAAATGTATAGATGGAGCAACCTTTTTTTTTTATCTTTTATTAACTAGTTTAGTTTAACAAATATTTTGTAAAACCTCATTCCATGGATTTAAACTATCATTCAACAAATCTATTGTTTTGATTAAGTGCAGTTCAAATTTTGTTGTAGAGTTCTAGAAATAAAAATTATTTTTCCTGAACAATATATAAGGGCAAATATTTCATTTTCTTTTTTGTTCTAGATTTTCTTCAGATTAGTTCAAAAGTTTTATCTTTTAAAAGAATATTATTTGTAATAATCGTATTAAATATGTATAGGTGGAGCAACCTTTTTTTTTTTTTTTTTTTTTCTTTTTTATTAACATTAGTTTAGTTTAACAAATATTTTGTAAAAACCTTCATTCCATGGATTTAAACTATCATCCAACCAATCTATTGTTTTGATTAAGTGCAGTTCAAATTTTGTTGTGTAGAGTTCTAGAAATAAAATTATTTTTCCTGAACAATATATAAGGGCAAATATTTCATTTTCTTTTTTTTTTGTTCTAGATTTTCTTTCAGATTAGTTCAAAAGTTTTATCTTTTAAAAAGAATATTATTTGTAATAATCGTATTAAAAATGTATAGATGGAGCCACCTTTTTTTTTTTTTTTTTATCTTTTATTAACATTAGTTTAGTTTAACAAATATTTTGTAAAAACCTCATTCCATAGATTTAAACTATCATCCAACAAATCTATTGTTTTGATTAAGTGCAGTTCAAATTTTGTTGTGTAGAGTTCTAGAAATAAAATTATTTTTCCTGAACAATATATATGGGCAAATATTTCATTTTCTTTTTTTGTTCTAGATTTTCTTTTAGATAAGTTTAAAAATTTTATCTTTTAAAAAGAATATTATTTGTAATAATCGCATAGATGAAACATTTTCCTTTTTTCATCATTTATTACCATTAGTTTAGTTTATCATATATTTTGTACAAACCTCATTCTGTGGATTTAAACTATCATCCAACATATCTATTGTTTTGATTAAGTGCAGTTCAAATTTTGTTGTGTAGAGTTCTAGAAATAAAATTATTTTTCCTGAACAATATATAGGGCAAATATTTCATTTTCTTTTTTTGTTCTAGATTTTCTTTAGATAAGTTTAAAAATTTTATCTTTTAAAAGAATATTATTTGTAATAATCGCATAGATGAAACATTTTCCTTTTTTTCATCATTTATTACCATTAGTTTAGTTTATCATATATTTTGTACAAACCTAATTCTGTGGATTTAAACTATCATCCAACATATCTATTGTTTTGATTAAGTGCAGTTCAAATTTTGTTGTGTAGAGTTCTAGAAATAAAATTATTTTTCCTGAACAATATATAAGGGCAAATATTTCATTTTCTTTTTTTGTTCTAGATTTTCTTTAGATAAGTTTAAAAATTTTATCTTTTAAAAGAATATTATTTGTAATAATCGCATAGATGAAACATTTTCCTTTTTCATCATTTATTACCATTAGTTTAGTTTATCATATATTTTGTACAAACCTCATTCCATGGATTTAAACTGTCATCCAACATATCTATTGTTTTTGATTATGCAGTTCAAATTTTGTTGTGTAGAGTTCTAGAAATAAAATTATTTTTCCTGAGCAATATATAAGGGCAAATATTTCATTTTCTTTTTTTTTGTTCTAGATTTTCTTAGATAAATTTAAAAAATTTTATCTTTTAAAGAATATTATTTGTAATAATCGCATAGATGAAACATTTTCCTTTTTCATCATTTATTACCATTAGTTTAGTTTATCATATATTTTGTACAAACCTCATTCTGTGGATTTAAACTATCATCCAACATATCTATTGTTTTGATTAAGTGCAGTTCAAATTTTGTTGTGTAGAGTTCTAGAAATAAAATTATTTTTCCTGAACAATATATAAGGGCAAATATTTCATTTTCTTTTTTTGTTCTAGATTTTCTTTAGATAAGTTTAAAAAAATTTTATCTTTTAAAAGAATATTATTTGCAATAATCGCATAGATGAAACATTTTCCTTTTTCATCATTTATTACCATTAGTTTAGTTTATCATATATTTTGTACAAACCTCATTCTGTGGATTTAAACTACCATATTGTTTTGATTAAGTACAGTTCAAATTATATGAGCTAGAGTTCAGGAAAAAAAAAGATTTATTACATAAACAACATATAAGGGCAAATATTTTGTTTTGTTCTAGATTTTATTTAGATAAGTTCAAAAGTTTTCTTTTTAAAAGAGTATTATTTATAATAATCACGCTAAGTATACTTAATAACCTACTTAATATACTTAATTATTATTAATTCTGTACTTAATAATCTACTTAATATACTTAATTATTATTAATTCTATACTTAATAATCTACTTAAAGCTACTTATAATAATCACGATGAAACATTTTCCTTTTTTAAATAAACTAATGTTAAAGCTTAGTTTATCTAATGTCTTGTATAAATACATTAAATGGATTTACACTACCATCTAACAAAGCTATTGTTTTGATTAAGTTCATTTCAAATTTTATTGGGTAGAGTTCCAGAAAAATAACTTATTTATATTAAGGCAGTCTTATTTAAATACAAAATTTATATATGAGATCAAATTGAAATGATTTGTCTACTTTAAATAATATGAAGTTAAAGCAAATCTTTTCAAAAATATGTCATTAAAAAGTAAACTCCAATTAGTTCCTCTTTATCAAATTGAAATTCATTATTATATCAGTGATTTCATTTTTTTTTTCTACAAAAAAAATTTAAAACTTTACATGATGTTGAATAATGGCATCATTTGAAACATCTAGAGTTCAACCACTTTTGCTTTAAAAAAAAAAAAAAATTCATGACTTTTTGCAGTTTTTAAATTATAAAATGCATTCAAATTTTGAACAAATACCTTTGATTTGTGCAAATTATATTAATGCATTTATGCACTTTTTAGTTAGAAATGCCAGTCAAATGATCCTATAAATGCCATGTTTAAACGAAATTAAATGATTCTTACTAGTATTAAACAAAGAGCTAACTTTATTTAACAGAAATCATAAGAAATAATTTAAATTTTGCCTTCTGATAGTAAAATTTATAGATAAAATAGCTTCAGATGCCAGTTATAAATCAAATATTTTTTTTTTTTCTTAAATACAATTTAAACGTTTGCGTGTAATTTTTTGTATATAAGTTTTGAAATTTAATTGTAGCTATTCTAACAGACGTAAAATGAAATTCTCAAATGTAAAAGCTTTTAAAAAATAACTTCTACCAATAATTACTTTTGAAAATGTAGATGGCAGCACATACTTAAGTAAGTAAAAGACTGGAAAATTTATTTTCATTGTTGAACGATAGATGGCAGCTAATTTCCCTACTATTGAAAAAGTTGTCTTTATCATTTTTTTCAACGGAACGAACATTTTTTTTTTTTAAATTTAAAATTATGATAATCTGTTAGGTAATTAGTTTTAATAATTTAATTAACTTTATAAGTATAGAAATTTTTTAATTGTGTGTATTAATTGTCAAAAACTACCATTATCATTATATTTTCTATAATAATAATAGCTCAATATAAACGCAATGTCTCATTATTTGCTGAGTACCTGAATATAACTCAATATATGTTCAATATGGGTATTTCATAACGTTGAGGTGTTCCATAACAGCGTTCCCTTCTTGGGTGTTCCATATTCATAAATTCATGATGATATCCTACAAAATACCTCAAGACGAGTAATTATTATTAGTTCAAACAAATTGCGGGATTATATTAACAAAACAACAAACATTCACAAAAGATTTCATTACAATTTTTAACTAACATTATATTGACAAAACAACAAACTTTTACAAAATATTTCACAACAATTTTTTAACTAATGTTATATTAACGAAACAACAAACTTTTACAAAAATTTCATAACAATTTTTAACTAATATTATGATAACAAAACACCAAGCTTTTACAAAAGATTTCATAATACTTTTCAACTAATATTATATTAACAAAACAACAAATATTTACAAAAGATTTCATGTCAATTTTTTAACTAATATTATATTGATAAAACAGAAAACTTTTACAAAAGATTTCAAAACAATTTTTTAATAAACATGATAACAAAACAACAAACTTTTACAAAAATTTCACAAAAGTTTTTTAACTAATATTATATTAACGAAACAACAAACTTCTACAAAAGATTTCATAACAATTTTTAACTAATATTATATTAACAAAACAACAAACATTTACAAAAGATTTCAATACAACTTTTTAACTATTATTATATCAACAAAAGCACAAACATTTAAAAAGATTTCATGACAATTTTTTAACGAATATTATAATAACAAAGCAACAAATATTTAAAAAAGATTTTATAACAATTTTTTGAACTAATATTATATGAACAAAACAACAAATCTTTACAAAAGATTTCCTAACAATTTTTTTAACTAATATTAAATTGACAAAACGACAAACATTTACAAAAGATTTCCTAACAATTTTTTAACTAATATTATAATAACAAAAGAACAAAAATTTACAAAGTATTTCATAACGATTTTTTAACTAATATTATATTAACAAATCAACAAACATTTACAAAAGATTTCATAAAATTTCTTGAATGGTATGCAAATAAAATTATTTTTCTTTAGTGTCATGGATACTGTCATTTTTTAAACAAAACATAATTTTAAATTAATAATATTTTTCTTTTATAAAGAAATGCATTTGTTTAAAATATATTCTCACTTAAATTATGATGATATCTTACAAAATACTTTTTAAGACGAGCTAATTGATATTAGTTCCGCCAAATTGCCGGATTTGGCGATTTTTTTTTCGCTTTATGCCATTATAAATGTCATAAAATGTTTCTAAATGAATCGATAGTTTATTCCTTCAAGTAAAGTGTGACAACAGAAAAACGTGCTCAAGTGTGTTCCAAAACGAGGAAGTAGTCGTATCTTTTCTATAGAAAAAGATTCGAATGATTCTAAATTGGCAATTTAATTTTGCATGCAGCGAAAGCAATTAAGGTTACAGTTAATTACTGTCTTTCATGAGTAATTGATGTATTTTCGAATAGTTTGAAATTTGCAATGGCTGCTTAAACCTGTGAGTTACATTTTATTCAAATTAATAAGTCGAATTTTCATGTTAACAGTTTTACATTTATCTTTTGATTTATTAATTAATTAAAAATTGTTCAATATTTATTTTAATTTATAAAAAGATTCAACAACAATAACAAAACTTAAATCTGGTTTGGCTAATTATATAATATAAAAAAGGAAAAAAAAATAAATAATTTTTACGCCACCAATAGTAGTACACTCTTTGTGGTGCTGCAAAAAGGACGTGGCAAGAGTTTGGCTCCCAATATTAGAATGTGTTGCCGACATTGATTTAAGAAATGAGTAGAATTTAGAAAACGCACACAGCGACATCGAACATTATATTGTATGTTGTTTGAAATTTTTGATTTATTTTCTAGAAAAGCAGTCAATAGTCCCTAAAAAATTTACAAACTACACTAGTGGGAGAAATGTAACGTGTCTTATCGATTATAACTTATTTAAATTAGCTAAAAGTGAACATTTGTGGAAACTCGTGAAATTCCATTACAAGGTATAAAATAAAAATGTAGGTACTATATCATTTTTCCCACTTCTGTTCACAGGGAAAAGGAAAGTACACTCTTTAATAAGTGCAAAAGGACAGCTTATTATTCAAATCTGACAGCAGATAAGCAGTGTCATGGATATTTATATTACATGCAACTAGTGTTTTATACTAAGGAGAGCAACCTGTCACTCAAATCTGACAGCAGATAATCAGTGTTAGGGATCATGAGACATCATGAAACTAGCAATTTTCTGTTCAATCTGCACAGGTCGAAACAATCACAGGCAGGATATAGACAACGTCATGAGTTGCTGCATCGTGATTGGTGAATAACTGATTAATTGATCGTGATTGGTTAGTAATTGAATTAATTGATCGTAACTGGTGATAAACCATCGGCGGAGAAAGTGTCCACTCCGAGGCGAAGTGACGGTAGTTGACTTCTAAAAGTCTCCAATCTTGTCGTATTTTCTGAAAGGGAGTTTTTGGTAAAGAAGAAAAAAAGGAGTGTTCTGCGATCAGTCGAAAAGAAGTACTGTTTCTCTCTTTTCTGAAATAAACTGAACTACTGTTTTCAAAGTGAGCCCTTATGTATTACGGCATGTGATGAGTAAGGTCTGCTGCAGACCAAATGCATTTATATATATACATATAAATTAAAGTGTTCCTATGAACCTGAAAGTGGCCCTCTTTATGAATTTATTATAGGTATAGTATAGACAGAGACGCTAGTGCAGACGTCAATTTTAGACGTTAATTTTTAGCAAAATCCTGTTAGGTTGAATTTTCAGCTAGAATAATGAGACTTGTTAAAAAAAGTAAGTGTCATAAATATAAGATGGTTTTATTTATTTCTAATATATATATTACAGATTAATTATAACATAATAATAATAATATTCATCCATAATTAAAAAAAAATTTAAGTCTTAAAAAATATACTCTAATTTAAACATACTGTATGTCAAGGAAGCTGGTAACTATTTGTCAACAATATCCACATCTTTGTTCAGAGTCAGTCTTTGAGACTTGTGAATTGTATTAGCAGATGCTAATTGTAGTGTAAATTGTTTTCTTGAACACTTAAGATTTTTTTATCCGAATTTTCGAAATTAGTGGAATTAGAACACGACCATTATTTTCATTAGTTGCGTGTGTGTAATTTTAAAATTAAACCATTACACTTGACATCTGTTTAGATGGACTTTGATTTTCTTTTAGAGATAATATCTTTGACGTAACCCAATTCTTCGTTTACTAATTCGCTTTCAACCCATAATTAAAACGTATCATAACTTCAGATCCAATCGATAAACGGCACAAATTCACTCTATAATTCCGCAGTTACTAATTTTGGTCTAGAACAGATATGAGCAACTGGAATGTAAGCAACTGGTTGCCACAGCTCATAAAGGAAACCTATATTTTACGAATTTCCTATTCAATTTCCAATTGTCTACTCACTATCAAGTGTGTTTTCAATTATTCAGTATCTATTTTGACTCAACCATTGGAGGAAGATATGGCATTTAAGGCCAAATAACTAATAAACTATTTCTTCTTGATTAGATTTAGACGTAATCATTTCAAATTAGCTGGTTTAATGAAACTGAAAATGCTTTAAAAATGCTTGTCAACTCACAATCTAGTGTATTGTTAACTATTCAGCATCTATATTGACTCAACCGTTAGTGAATGATATGGCATTTAAGGACACATAACTAATAAACTATTTCTTCTTGTTTAGATTTAGACGTAATCATTTGAAATAAGCTGGTTTAAAAACTGAAACTGAAAATTTATTTTGCAATCGTTTAAAAATGCTTTAAGGACACATAACTAATAAACTATCTCTACTTGTCTTTCACTCACTATCTAGTGTGTTGTCAATTATTCACTATATATTCTGACTCAATCGTTGGTGGAAGATATGGCATTTAAGGACACATAACAAATAAAATATTTCTTCTAGATTAGATTTCGACGTAATCATTTCAAATAAACTGGTTTAATGAAAGTGAAAATAATAAAAAAAAAAGGATACCATTAAAATGTGAGTTATTAATAATAAGTAAATCTAGTGCATAAGAAATGAGAGATGAATAAAAAAATAATAATTTTTTAAACAACAATATAAAATAGAAACTAACATAACTTTCTTTCTAGAATATTTTGGCTTCAAACACAAAGAAAAAAAAAAATAGTTGTACACAACTAGTTAAGAAAAATCACATTAATGTTCATTCAAATTAAACTTTGTTATAACAAAAACATTGAAACAAACATTATTATTGATAATGAATACAGGCCATTATTTCCTATGGGAAAATTGGTTTTGATATGTCTAACGATCTACAACGAATTAAGCATTTATATTTTAACACTGTATTTATATTTTAAAACTGAAAATAAATTTAATTTTCTAGCCAAAAAAAAAAGAGAAAGATTTAATTATAACTTTTTTTTTTTAAAGCTAAATGCACTCATTTCTATTTTAGCACTCAATTTTATTTTTTTATGTTATTAATCAATACATAAAACGATAAATTTGAAATATATATATATATATGCATTAGAAATTACACTGAAGTGACAAAAGTCATGGGATACCTCTTAATATCGTGTCGACCCTCCTTTCGCCCGGCGAAGTGCAGCAACTCAACGTGGCATGGACTCAACAAATCGTTGGAAGTCTTCTGCAGGAATATTGAGCCATGCTGTCTCGATAGACGTCCATAATTGTAAAAGCGTTGATGGTGCAGGATTTTGGGCACGAACAGACCTCTCGATGATGTCCCATAAATGCTCGATGGGATTCATGTCGGGCGATCTAGGTGGCCAGATCATTCGTTGGAATTGTCCAGAATGTTCTTCAAACCAATCGCGAACAGCTGTGGCCCGGTGACATGGCGCATTGTCATCCATAAAAATTCCATCGTTGTTTGGGTACATGAAGTCCATGAATGGCTGCAAGTGATCTCCAAGTAGCTGAACATAAGCATTTCCAGAAAGAACATAAAAAACAGCCCACACCATTACGGAGCCACCACCAGCTTGAACAGTGCCTTGCTGAATGGCTTCGTGGGGTCTGCCAGATTTCTCCAACTGAATTCGTGACACAGTTCTTCATCTACAGACAACGAGAGTCGCTGCAAGCGATGTCGTTCTGTCAGTAAAGGCACTCGAGTCGGTCTTCTGCTGGAATAGCCCAAGAAAGCCAAATTGATTTCAGACAAGTCCCTTGTACGTCCCACATTGATTATTTGACGCAGTGTTGCTTGTCTGTTAGAATTTACGACTCTTTGCAGACGTCGCCGGTCTCGGTCGTTAAGTGCAGGCGGTCGACCACTGCGCTGTCCATGGTGGGATGTTATGCCTGAAATTTCATACTCTCGGCACACTCTTGACACAGTGGATCTGGGAATGTTGAATTTCCCTAACGATTTCCGAAATGACATGACCCATGCGTCTAGCTCCTACTAACATTCAGCGTTCAAAGTCTGTTAATTCCCGTCGTGCGGTCATCATCACGTCAAAACCTCTTCACATGAATAACTTGAACAGAAATGAAAGCTCTGCGAAAGCACTGTGCGTTTATACCTGTTCTACGCGATGCTACTGCCATCTGAAAATTTGCATATTGCTATCCCATGACTTTTTTGTCACTTCAGTGTATATCCAGGTATTCTAAAAAAAAAAAAAATTTTTTTTTTTTTCGTTTTATTTACATTGAGTCATTAGGGAATGCAAGATAAATGTTGTTGATAGCGAACTCATTACAATTTTATGGTTTTAAGTTGAGTTTAATGGATTAAATATGCATAAAAAATATTAGGTTCATAAAAAAAAATGTTTTCAAAGATAATTCATTGAGTCCAAAATATGTAATTTTCAAAAACGTTTTTGTAATTAAAATTAGTAAAAAACAAAACAAAAAACAAATAATGCACTATTCTGTTTTTTTTTTTTTTACTTTTAAACAAGCCTTACAACAATTGTGACCAATTGGTAATCGAATTTTTTCAATTCCCTCTTATTAGCTCTCATTCTTCCTATATACACTCATGTCCATAAATTAAGGATAATTCAGAATCACACAGAAATTGAACTCTAAAATAAAAATTTCACCTGTAGAATTATCACACACACCTTGAAGAAGAATATGCAAATTACAGGAAACCACCAGATGGCGCGGATAGTACGTCACAATGACTAGAGTGTGAGAGAGGGGTATATAAGGAATGGTGGCAAAGAAGTAAAATTGTTCACAAGCGCTTTAAAAGCCTTTCAGTGCAATAACCGCATAGTTATGGCGCAAAGGAAGCATTTGGATGATTTTTTACGTGGTAGAATTATCGGACGACTGGAATGTGGACGTACCCAGCTGGAAGTATCTGAGGAACTTGGAATCGCACAGAGTGTCATCTACAGGCTTTGAAACGATTCCAAGATGATGGTAATGTGAGTAGATGTTACAGCGCAGGTCGCCCCGAGTTACAACGCCGAATGAGGACCGGTATTTAGCAGTTACTGCCAAAAGAAACAGACGGAGCACAGCATCAGACCTGTCTCGTCAGCTCTCTTCAGCTACCGGTACGGCAGTTTCAAGGCAGACCGTTTACAGAGGCTTAGGGCACATTGGTCTATATGCTCGTAGGCCTGTCAGATGTGTTCCACTCACCGCAACTCACTGTCGCCTGCGATTAACCTGGAGTAGAGAGCATGCATTGTGGACACCGCAGCAGTTGTCTTGTGTGATGTTTTCCGACGAGTCCAGGTTTAGTTGGCAGTCTGATTCTCGTCGGATTTTCATATGGAGAGCGCCAGGTACCCGTTACCACCAAAAGAAAACCATTGAACGACACCGCTACGGTGGTGCAGGATGGCTCGTTTCGGGAGGAATTATTCTTGGTCCCAGAACTGACCTGCAGGTTCAGAGTGTAACGATGACAGGCCACATCTATTGGGATGTCATTCTGGAACAACATGTACATTTGTTTCGGGGCGCCATGGGTGCTGAATTTCTGTTTATGGATGACAACGCCCGTCCTCACCGTGCAAACATTGTAGACGAATGCCTTCAATTGAGGATATCACCCGTATGGATTGGCCAGCATACTCACCGGACATGAATACAATAGAGCATGTGTAGGATATGTGGTGTAATATTCCCCAAGATCAGATTGATAATTTGATACTCAGCATGCCTAGGCATTGTAAGGCCTGTATTGCATCGTCCGGGAGACATACTCCATATTAACCATCATACTAACCATGTTATACTGTTTTTTTGTAAATTGGTTCTTTTTTGAAATTTGCTCCATGGAGTAAAAATCGCAATTTTATTAATTATAAAACATCTTTTTTTGCTCTTTACCTTTTGTTTAATAAATAGACTTTACAAATAAGTCAAATTTGTTTTGCTTCTGTCTCTTACTTTGCCTGAACTTCATTATCCTTAATGTATGGATATGAGGGCATATATTGTTCAAATTTCCAATCGTTAATAAAATACCTTTTATTCATCCACCAAGTTCAAATACATTTTTTTGAGCTTGATGTTAATACAGTTTTTTCAAATATTAATTCATTCATTAAATTTAATTAATTAATTATATTTTATTTAAGTTGCATATATCTACCAATAGATGGCGCCAGATAAACTTAAAAAAATGAATAAAATATAGTGAAAAAAAAAAAGTAGGAAATGCCTTTAAATTTTTTTTTTATATTACTTGTTATTTTTAATTTTTTAATTTTTTTTTATTTTCGAAATTAGTTTGCTTTTCACATTACGAATTGAAATTCTTATAGTCTCAGATTATTTCTAATGAATTATCATAATTTTTTTTATGATTAAGAGAATAAGTTTTAATTTGGCTTTTATGTATTTTAACTGTTTTCTGCATATTTATTTTAATATAAAATTTTAAATCATTTTTATATTATCCTATATTTTTTAAAAATAAAAATATTCCAATTTTGAACAAAAACTTTTTCATTATTTTTTAAGGGAAAATAGTGCACAAAATGGTATATCTGCAACGAATTTATGCCATGGTTTGGTATATCTGCAACGAATTAAGCATATATAAGGAGATACCACTGCATTAATATTTTCAAATTGTTAAATAAACTTAATTTTTAATGAAAACAAGTAATATAAAATAAAAATTTTTAAAGTCAATTCCTACTTTTTTTTTTTTTCACTATATTGCATAAAGTGACTTCTGGCGCCATCTATTGGTAGATACATGCAACTTAAATCTAAAAAAAAACTAAAATTAATTAATTAAATTTAAATAATGAATTAATATTTGAAAAAATATATTAACATCAATTGCCATCCACTAAAAGTTTAAAAAATGTATTTGAACTTGAGTGGAGGAATAAAAAGTATTTTATGAACGATTGAAAATTTGAACAAAATATATATAGGGAGAGTGTGAGCTAATAGTAGGAATTGAAAAAAAAAAGAGAAAAACTTAATTATAAGTTTTTTTTTTTTTTTTTTTTTTTTCGAAAGTTTCTCATTCCTATTTTGCCTCTTAATACTTACTCTATTTGTGTGCTATTAAACAATACAAAAACAAGGAATTTCAAATATATATATATAGATATGTAATAGAAACTGTATCCACGTTTTCCAAAAAAAAAAAATATATATTTCGTTTTATTTTCTTTTAGGGTCATTAGGGTTTACAAGATAAATGGAGTTGTTAGCGAATTCATTAAATTTTTTTTATAGTTTTAAATGGAGGCTAATGGGAGGCCTGATGGCCGAGTGGATGGCTCTCTGGCGCTCGGTACCCTAGGTATCGGGTTCAAATCCCGGCTTGCCCATGGGTGTTTGTAGTGGTTCGGAATCCACTTTAAACAGTAGGTCCCGGTCCTAATAGGATCGTAGAGCGTTGCGGGGGCATTGTTACTCCGCGTCCGTAGCTTATCTTCAAGTTACACGCGTCCCCGGGTAATGCGAAGTGAGTAATGTCTGTGCAGCGCTTTGTCTTAAGGCATCAAAGACAATTGTCTAAGTGGTTGCCAGCTGCATTAGAATGAAAAAAAATTGAGGTTAATGGATTAAATATGCATAAAAAATATGAAATGTTTCAGAGAAAATTCATTGAGTCCAAAATATGAAATTTTCATAAACTTTTATTAAAATTTGTAAAAAAAAAAAACCCAAAATAATGCACTAGTTTGTTTTATTCTCTTAAGCAATCGTTACAACAATTGTGACCAATTGGTAATCGAAAAACAATTATTTTATTTCTAAAATTAAACTCCTTCTCATATTATGAATTGAAATTCTTGCAGTCTGAGATTATTTCAAAACAATTATGATTTTTTTCCATGATTAAAAAAAAAGAAGCTATAAATTTTAAAATTTTAATTTAAAAAAAAAAAAAATTTGTTTTTCTTTTCATCATATCAAATTTTTGTTTTTTTATGATTAATAATGTATGTTATTGTTGTTTTTAAATTGAAGGTGTATTGATCAGAGAGCATTCGACATTGGAACTCAGTTATGCAACATATTAAACGTTACCCAGGACTTGATTACTATACTGCACATGCATTATGAAACCACAATTCGAATTAAACATCCTCAAGTATGACATTTGGAAGGGTCATTTAAAACCAATGACAGAAGCGTACTAATACAAAACTCTTTTTTTAGTTAAATCTGTAAAAAAAAAAAGGGATTGGTTTGATTTGATTTGTCCCCCTACGGCCATTTTGTGCAAACTTTGAACTTGTTTAGCGTAGATTCCGAACCACTAATCAATATCATGTCACCGCCAGGATGCGAACCTGAAGCTTGTGGTACCAACGGCCAGGGCTCTAGAAATCTGTAGAAAATAGGGATTGGTTTGATTTTATTTGTCTCCCTACTGTCATTTTGTGCAAACTTTGAACTTGTTTAGCGTAGATTCCGAACCACTAATCAATATCTATGTCACCGCCAGGATGCGAACCTGAAGCTTGTGGTACCAACGGCCAGGGCTCTAGAAATCTGTAGAAAATAGGGGATTGGTTTGATTTTATTTGTCTCCCTACTGTCATTTTGTGCAAACTTTGAACTTGTTTAGCGTAGATTCCGAACCACTAATCAATATCTATGTCACCGCCAGGATGCGAACCTGAAGCTTGTGGTACCAACGGCCAGGGCTCTAGAAATCTGTAGAAAATAGGGGATTGGTTTGATTTTATTTGTCTCCCTACTGTCATTTTGTGCAAACTTTGAACTTGTGTAGCGTAGATTCCGAACCACTAATCAATATCTATGTCACCGCCAGGATGGGAACCTGAAGCTTGTGGTACCAACGGCCAGGGCTCTAGAAATCTGTAGAAAATAGGGGATTGGTTTGATTTTATTTGTCTCCCTACTGTCATTTTGTGCAAACTTTGAACTTGTTTAGCGTAGATTCCGAACCACTAATCAATATCTATGTCACCGCCAGGATGCGAAGCTGAAGTTGTGTACCAACGGCCAGGGCTCTAGAAATCTGTAGAAAATAGGGGATTGGTTTGATTTTATTTGTCTCCCTACTGTCATTTTGTGCAAACTTTGAACTTGTGTAGCGTAGATTCCGAACCACTAATCAATATCTATGTCACCGCCAGGATGGATGGGAACCTGAAACTTGTGGTACCAACGGCCAGGGCTCTAGAAATCTGTAGAAAATTTAGTTTTTGATTTTTATTTGTCTCCCTACTGTCATTTTGTGCAAACTTTGAACTTGTTTAGCGTAGATTCCAACCACTAATCAATATCTATGTCACCGCCAGGATTAAACCTGAAGCTTGTGGTACCAACGGCCAGGGCTCTAGAAATCTGTAGAAAATAGGGGATTGGTTTGATTTTATTTGTCTCCCTACTGTCATTTTGTGCAAACTTTGAACTTGTTTAGCGTAGATTCGAACCACTAATCAATATCTATGTCACCGCCAGGATGCGAACCTGAAGCTTGTGGTACCAACGGCCCAGGGCTCTAGAAATCTGTAGAAAATAGAGGATTGGTTTGATTTTATTTGTCTCCTACTGTCATTTTGCAAACTTTCTTGAACTTGTTTTGGCTAGATTCGAACCACTAATCAATATCTATGTCACCGCCAGGATGCGAAACCTGAAAGCTTGTGGTACCAACGGCCAGGGCTCTAGAAATCTGTAGAAAATAGGGGATTGGTTTGATTTTTATTTGTCTCCCTACTGTCATTTTGTGCAAACTTTGAACTTGTGTAGCGTAGATTCGAACCACTAATCAATATCTATGTCACCGCCAGGATCCTGAAGCTTGTGGTACCAACGGCCAGGGCTCTAAAATCTGTAGAAAATAGGGGATGGGTTTGATTTTATTTGTCTCCCTACTGTCATTTTGTGCAAACTTTGAACTTGTTTAGCGTAGATTCCGAACCACTAATCAATATCTATGTCACCGCCAGGATGCGAACCTGAAGCTTGTGGTACCAACGGCCAGGGCTCTAGAAATCTGTAGAAAATAGGGGATTGGTTTGATTTTACCAAACTTTGTTTTATTTGTCTCCCTACTGTCATTTTGTGCAAACTTTGAACTTGTTCAGCGTAGATTCCGAACCACTAATCAATATCTATGTCACCGCCAGGATGCGAACCTGAAGCTTGTGGTACCAACGGCCTCTAGAAATCTGTAGAAAATAGGGGATTGGTTTTGATTTTTATTTGTCTCCCTACTGTCATTTTGTGCAAACTTTGAACTTGTGTAGCGTAGATTCGAACCACTAATAGTCACCGCCAGGATGGCTTGTGGTACCAACGGCCAGGGCTCTAGAAATCTGTAGAAAATAGGGGATTGGTTTGATTTTATTTGTCTCCCTACTGTCATTTTGTGCAAACTTTGAACTTGTTTAGCGTAGATTCCGAACCACTAAATCAATATCTATGTCACCGCCAGGATGCGAACCTGAAGCTTGTGGTACCAACGGCCAGGGCTCTAGAAATCTGTAGAAAATAGGGGATTGGTTTGATTTTATTTGTCTCCTACTGTCATTTTGTGCAAACTTTGAACTTGTTTAGCGTAGATTCCGAACCACTAATCAATATCTATGTCACCGCCAGGATGCAGAACCTGAAGCTTGTGGTACCAACGGCCAGGGCTCTAGAAATCTGTAGAAAATAGGGGATTGGTTTGATTTTATTTGTCTCCCTACTGTCATTTTGTGCAAACTTTGAACTTGTTTAGGTAGATTCCGAACCACTAATCAATATCTATGTCACCGCCAGGATGCAGAACCTGAAGCTTGTGGTACCAACGGCCAGGGCTCTAGAAATCTGTAGAAAATAGGGGATTGGTTTGATTTTATTTGTCTCCCTACTGTCATTTTGTGCAAACTTTGAACTGGTTTAGCGTAGATTCCGAACCACTAATCAATATCTATGTCACCGCCAGGATTCGAACCTGAAGCTTGTGGTACCAACGGCCAGAGCTCTAGAAATCTGTAGAAAATAGGGGGATTGGTTTGATTTTATTTGTCTCCCTACTGTCATTTTGTGCAAACTTTGAACTTGTTTAGCGTAGATTCCGAACCACTAATCAATATCTATGTCACCTCCAGGATGCGAACCTGAAGCTTGAGGTACCAACGGCCAGAGCTCTAGATAATTGGCCATCAAGCCGCAGAAAAAGCGGTCTCCTGAAATGTAGAAGATAGACGGGTTGCCTCAGAATAATTTGTAAAGACATCTAAATAAAAAATCTATCATTTACTTCTCTCTGTAATTTTCTATCTTTTCAACTGTCAATATCCTTGATGATATATCTGTTCACTGTCCGATTCGTACCTGCAGCGTACCTCGTACCCCGATTAAAGTTCAGACGAGATCATATATGAATTTATTGGCTGTTCTCCTTGCAGTCACTGCTTGTGTTGATGTTTTTTATCCCACTTTGTCGACAATAACATCTGGACTTGGGATGGGCAAACTTTTTCGGTCGCGAGCCAAAAATTGAAGGAAAAAAAGTTTGGCGGGCAGGCATAAAATTTTCTAAAATATTTATAAAACTAATAACCATTTATTATTACCATAACATTTATAATATTATTAACCAATAACATATATATATATACTTTGTTTATGAAATATTTTACAAATAACCCAAACAAGCACTAGCTACGCTAAACTTTTAATAATATCACCACTATTCACACTGATGCTATGTGTCCGCAATCTTTCCATACCCAATCAATAATATTAGAACTCTCGCTAAAAGCAAACGCCGCTGGTTGAAGCTTAAAATGCGCAGTCTGCAACCTGTGAGGCCTAATTCACCTATATTGGATTCCCATATGTCTGCTCCCCGAGAAAGTTTGTTTTTTCCGTCGCTGTACGGTCATCTTGTGCACACTTTAGGCTAAAAAGACCGGGACCTACAGCTTAACGTGGATTCCGAACTACTAACAACATCCATGGCACCTCCGGGACCCGAACCCGAAACCTGTGGTACCGAGCGCCAGCCACTCAGTCATTCAGGCCCAGATAAAGAGAGATAACGCTTGTTGGCGCCAATCTACAGCTATAAATAAAAAAGAACTTCCGCTTTTAACACTTTACCGATTGAAAGCTGTATCTGCTTGCTATTTCCGTCGATTTATGTTTTGTAGAACAAAAGTAGAGAAAGCGATCATCAGTCCTTTGAAAAAAAAAGAAAAAAATTAATATTTAATCAAAGTAGAAAAGGAGATGGATATATAGTATAATATATAAATATATATTTTTAATTTGTATCGGATCGGCAAATTAAAATTCTATCCGAGAGCCGGATAGAATCTTCCGTCGGGCCGTAGTTGACCCATCCCAGATCTAGACCAAATTCATGAATCCGTGTGTTCGCAAACAATAAAAGTCACTTCAGGACAAATTTCTTTAATGGACGAGTCATGATAAAGGGTAAAAACGAAACAGCTTCTTTTTTGTTCTTGACCTTGGGGCACAAAGACATGGGATATCCAAAAGGAGAAGTCGGACTTTATTCCATCCAGTTGTGCCTCCGGCCACTGGGATAAATTTTAGTTGCACTTTAAGCATGCATGGGCTTCAGTGGGGCTATTCTAACCCGGCCATACGGGGAAAGTCACTACTTCTATAAAAGATGATAATGTGCGTAAAAAGCTCGTTCCCACCGAAGCGTGAGGCGTCGACGCGTCAAGCGGCAGGGCAGAAACACTTTTCGACCCTTCACAGAAATAGTTTTATGCCCTAGTGAAGTTCCAGTTACTTCTACTATTAGCTCAATCCAAGCATTTGAGAGTTGAAAGTTGCGCAACTCGAAGCGGTGGATTTCAACCAGTTTCAGGCGAACGTGGTGAGGCTAGTGATTGGTCAACGCTTCACGCTTCAACGCCTCAAGGCTCGTTCCCCCCGAGGCGTGAGGCGCTTAAGCGAGAAGCGTTCGAGTTGACCAACTTTCAATTTGAAGCGCAACTTCACTAGGAGTAATGCTATTTCTGACGTTCGGCTGTGAAGGGGTCGAAAAAGTTTATTGCCTGCCGCGCGTGAATCTTCAACGCTTCACGCCTCGGTATGAACGAGCCTTAGGTGTTCCTGCATATAGATATTAAAGCCCGAGTTTTTCTGATTTTCTTGCGTAACACCCATAAATGTAGAGTAGTTTAAACTTAAAGACCTACTAGAAAACAATGTCCTTCCTTCAAAATGCTCTGCGACAATGATTGCATGACGATTTCGCAAAAGTCAAGTCCAGGAGGTAGTGCCCCTTGTCGCCAATAAGGAGGCAGACAGTCACAGAAACCCCCTCCTCCATACGATTTGCTGCTGCCTAGACCTTCAACGAATGTGTTGAACCTCAATTGTTTTGCACAAATTTCCTTGACGCCATGAAGATCATCAGTATAGACTTTTAATTTAATCCTATAGAGGAAACTAAGAGGCCTGCTGTTTCAGTAATTTGCGCTAGGACTGAATTGATCAAATTCCTTCTTGACCTTTTATTCCAAGGACATTTGAGGCCCACTCATAAATTGAATTGTAATCCCTATTTATGGTTTGTTTATAATGCATTTTTTACACGTGCTTTAACTGTTTCATTGTATATAGTCTTGAATATCATATATATATATATATATATGATATTCAAAACTATCAATACTTTTAATAGCATATCAAGAATCTTATTATTTGTAGAGTGTACTCTATTCTGAATATATATAATATTCCATTGATGTAAATTTTTACCCATTTCATAATTATTAAAATATATTTATATTCGGATCAAACAATTTCTGTATTTATTCAGATATTTCTGAATTCATATTTTTCTGAATTTATATTCAGATCTGCTTCATTTGTTTCATACGTATCCCTTCTGTATTTTAAAAAAGCCCCTGAAGTGCTCTAGAGCCTGGTTAGTTAATTTATTGTTATTGTGTGTGTTGTTAACTTGTTGTTGTTGTTTCTTATACCACTTGTATACAGCAACATTCACACCAAGAATCCAAGAATCCGTGTGGTCTTATGAAAAGAGGGAAAAAAAAGGGGGCGGCAGTTTCTTGTTGTGATGAAAAACCCTTGGTAGAGGTTTCACTTGGCTCCGTGATAGACTTTTTACTAGGTAGTGTTGTCAACTCTACGCCCAACGCTCTACTGTCATATTAGACCAGCACCAATAGCTTAAAGTGGAAACATCCATGTTACCATCGAGACGTGAACATGTGGAACTAGAGGTCAGAGCGCTAGCGAATTGTCCATCAGGTCCTGAGAGCCAGAACTCTACCATTAGTTGTTATTCGTTTGAAAATAAAAACATCGTATGGGAAAACCTGTTTAAAATATCTTTCATCGACATTCATGCTTCCTACAAGTATATTTCCGTGTTTTTCTCATCTGACAATCAAGTTCGTGTTAAACACTCCCAAAAATCCACCACAAGACACTGCCCTGCACTCACTATTCATCGATGGGCAATTAAGGGCTCACATCAGTGAAACGAAGCCCACTGATGTTCGACAATAGAATAAAAATCTCCTCTTTGTGGATTATAATTTTTGGAAGTGAGTAAAAGAAAACCCAACTTTTAGAAGTTATTATCTTGTCAGACGCAGCTGGGATTTATGAGTAACTCGTTATTTTTCTTTTAGTACTTCAGTATGGGATTTGATACTTCTGAGAAAATGGCCATAAATTATCAAGAATATTATTTTATTTTCATATTACTTAATTGGTAAAAAGGATTACTTCAATATCCCAAAAGTAAGACCAATTATTTTTTTTCAAAAACTATTTATTTATTTTTCCAAATTTATTCCATCGCCTTCAAAGTAATCCCCTCCGGACACAATGCACTTATGCCAACTTTTTTCTAATCCTCAATGCATGCTAAAAAGTCATCGACAGGGATGGTCTTCAAAACGCGCGGCGATTCACGTTGAATCTCTTCAATCGACTCAAAGTGGTGACCCCGGAGTGGTATTTTGAGTTTAGGGAATAGGGAAGAAGCCGCACGGTGTGAATACAGAGGTCGCAGAACGATATGGGTTTGATTTTTGGCGAAAAAGTCACGAAGAATCAATGCATTGTGAGGTGGCGCATTCAGTGTTTTCGGTACCAATCGAGATTTGACGCGTTTGAGTCCCAAATGGAATGGATCCATCCTTTTGAAATTCCAAACATCATCAGTAAGGTCTATAATTGTAAATCGACGGTTAGCAAACTCCAAATCTTTAATTTTTTGGACGTGAGTTCGTCGGTTGAGATTGATGGTCAACCAGAGGGCTCTTCGTCTTCAAAGCGTTATTTTCCTTCTTTTGAACTGTTTACACCACTTCTAAAGATTTATTTCCGATATAGGAATGCTCACCGAATATCTTCTGCAACATTCTATAAGTTTCCGCAAAACAAAAATTGAAAGCAAGTCCTTTGCTCAATTAATTCAGACATTTCAAAAATCGCCGAAATCAGTTTGAGCGTCTCACAAAGCCAAGCGTAACTCAGACACTATTGAATATTTTGATGTCAAATTTCACACAGATGTCAAGGACAGTGCCAGCAACCTAAGAAAGACAAAAAAAAAAATGGAAATTCCATAAGCCCCGGAATTTTAAATTCATCTTTTGGTCTTACTTTTAGGACACAGTAGCAGACTTGCCCACATGAAAAAACGTCGACGTAGGCGGAACTTAAATAATGTTAATAAAAGGCCGTGAAGTGGTTGAAGCGTGTCTGGTTATTTTTATTTTAGATTATTGCACGACAGGTCATTGTTTATAATTTTGTTAAGTTGTAATCATGCAACTTCTCGTGTGCAACAATCAGATGGTTGCTTTTATAGAAGCACGAACGACAAACAATTTATAGAGATTTTTATCATTCCTCATTGAAAGCTACAATCGTCAGCAAATTCCAAAGATAAATTAATAGTTTCCTGATAATGATTCGTTAGTTACATGAAATAAAGCAGTTATAAATCAATCATTTTTAATTGTAGTATATTTCAATGTTCTGCTAAAAATTAGAGGGGGGAGGGAATAGTTTAAGAAAAGTATAATCATTTTTAAATGTAAGAAATGTAAAATTTGGAGATCTTATAATCGAAAATTTAAATTATAAAATGTTATTAGTTATTATTTAACTAATTGGTTTACTTAAATTACTTAAATTACACTATTGGCCCAGTAACAAGGCCATTTAGCATATAGAAATGCTCAAGTTCAAATATATTTTCCGTTTCAGTTGAATGCACTGTTTTCAGAAATTAAAAGACTCAATGAGGATATAAACAATGTTTAAAAGTGCATTACTTTCACAGTTAGACTGTCTGATGGGCCTACAATTTAATGTGGATTCTGAACCACTAACAAACACCTATGCACACAAATGGGGAGAATTGCCTTACAATTTTTCGGAAGGCAATATCTATCCATCACCATGCATAAGTGGCACAGGAGATCCACGGATGTCTATAAAAGAAATTACGTCTCCAGGAATCTGTCCAGGGAGTTAGTTACACTTAACTATCTCCCTGGCACTACAGTCCATGTTGGTCTATGGATGTTGTCTGTTGACAATTTTTCGAAACAGGAGATGTTTTCTTTTACTGAGGTATGAATACCAGCAATAAGCCCAACAGATATATTAGACCGAGAACTTACGAATTAAAGAGACCATTACAAATAATCATCGTATTATCGGAACACGAACCCTGCGGGCACCGAGAACCAGAGCGCTAGTCAGTCTGTCATCAGGCATCCTAGCAAATGTAAGAATGAATTATTATCAACTTCATATTAAAATTAATTGCTTCAATTAGATCAATTAATTTACTTTGCAAATTAAAAAAAAAGTACATGATAGCTTTTTAACTAACGAAATATTAATCTAATCAAAAGAATTAAGGGCAAATTTCAATTCATTTTGAGAAAAACAAGATGATACATTAAACATTGTATTGTACAAATATTTTAATATTATAAGCAGTGCTTTTATACTTATACACGTGTCTTTTGGAAGGTTAGGCTAACTAAAAATTAATACTAGTAGGGCCATCTACGTGTCAACCTACAAACATTTCAGCCAACTTGTTGAAAACCAAAAAATATCAAAACTTTGCCCGAAAGATGAATAAATCATAAAAAGTGATCACAATTATATTAATGGTTAAATATGTACAACAATTTTTTTCTTTATAAATTGTTTTTCTAAACCTTGCATTACTCACCATTTACCTTAATGCATTACATCTGCATGCAACCATAGAACACAAAGTTTTGGTTTGTCTCTACGGTCGTTTTTTTTTTCTTTTACACTTTAGTCTAATTAGAGAGGAACCTACAGTTTAACATGATCTCCTAACCACTGAAAAACATGCATGAAAAACACAAAGGATTGCCTCTATTTTTCTTCCGAATACACAGATTTCGTTTGAAAACATGATGACAATGAGAGCATTATCCATCACTTTTTCTGCATAAAAGGTACTCCTAGATGCATCACGAAAATTAAATCTATTTCACACTTTGGAAACTGGGCTGAATTACCAAAAGTGTTAAATATATAGACTGGACAGGAAATAGGAGTTCGCATTGTGAATAGTATTTTGCCTTTTAGAATTCTAATATTTTAATACAATTCTTCTATAATTATAGTTTATTTATATTAATAATAAAATGAAGTCCTTTCACAAATATTCTTTATATATATAAATTTTACTGTATGTCTGTGAATATTTCATAAGAATCCACAAATAGACACACACACACATATGTGTATATAAGTTTTAGGGAAGGAATTTTTTAAAACGATACCAAAAACCTAGTAAATAATAATCGACAGCATATATTAATACGATGCATCAATTTTTAAATATCTTATACTGTGTAAAATAAATTCATTTATAGTTAAGGGTTGATTTTATCTAGTTAATATCAGTTTCTACGAATTCTAACGCTGAGCAAAGAAAAACAATCAGTCTTAAAAATGTAAAGCAACAAGTTTATTGCTTTACATTTTGTTTATTGCTTTATTGTCTTTTTCAAACAATTTGAGAATAGAAAGAAACTTGGTGGTTTATCATTCGCAGACAAGTTTACAATTATTCTTACGATTACTCACAGTATTATTATTACAATTATATGCAGACATTCTGGAAAAGTTCTACTAGTAATTTCCAGAATGTATTCCATGGTGAATTTTCACCATGTATATAAAATTCACCATGGAACACATTCTTGCTACTAGAGATTTTCAAGCTTATTCTCCATATATGCTTCTACAAGCAAATATACTCGTAAAACGGCTTTCAGTGGTGAGGTTGACAATTATTAACTCGATATTCAAACAATTATTAATTTGAAGCCTTACATTTGAGAAACTCAGCATGTAACGAGCATCTCACGTCAAATAAAATTATCTAAAGCCAAGAGATTTTTTCAAGAATACTAAAAAATTAAAATTTTGCAATGAATTTTTCTCATTATCGTATTTTTGAACACAAGCAATTTTTAAAAAAAAGACTCACGGTGACTGCACTAACATTCTACAAGATGTCTTATCAATTCAATTATACGCTACATCAAAAACATTTTGGATTAACCTTTAGCCTACTGCACCATTAACAGCACCTGTGTGTGACAGAATGAAGACAAAACGATGGGACATAGTGGGTTTTATAAATCCCCGAGGGTCTCTTCGTGAAATCGTGATCTAATTCCGACTAGTGTCAGGTCACAACTGTCTAGAACAGGGGTCTCCAAACTACGACCCGCGGGCCAAATCCGGTCCGATACAGCGAATACCTTATTGTTGCTGTAATAAGTTGGATAAAAAACACAGAATGATAATAACTCGGTTTTATTTACCTATTAGGTAAAAGCCTAATGACAAGCATGATACGCAGAAAATGTAACAAGCTTAAAAACTAACAAATAATTGAAATAAATCGCACTAACCTTATAAACTTAGTGAACATCAAGCTGTTACCCTCGGTAGTTACGTTGGGGTAAAGAGTATTGCATATGTATATAGATATTTGGATTGTATATATCTGAATCAAACATATGATTTTTATCCTGAAAATCCCTCAGAAACGGAAAATCTAAATTACCAAGTCTAGAAATTATAGATAATGGCAGAAAAATTCAAACGGTTTTGGCCCTTGGTACTTACTGGAGTAAACAGTATGGCCCTAAAGCTGGAAAGTTTGCAGACCCCTGGTCTAGAAGGATACCGTCATAGTATTGATATTTTTACGAAATCCTATTTTCCACTTTCAGTCATGATGGTATCTATGGGCACACTAGCTATGTACACCCAGGGCCGGATTTACCTATAGGCTAACTAGGCTTCAGCGTGGGGCCTCAAGATCAAGAGGGCCTACATTCAAATTGTTAGCAAAATTAGAATTACAATATTCTAAAAAGCAGTAAAGCTGACACAAACACTAACACTGAATTGAAAATAAAGAGAAGTTCTACACATATGACTAACAAACAAACATAAAAATGTATACGTAAAAATAAATAAATTAAACGTAAAAATAATTATTTTCGTAGTCAAAGATTTTTATTATTTGAATTTTGTTTCTTTGTAAATGTTGCGTGTTATGCTTGATTAGTTATTGTTACAGGTACAATATATATGGTGCAGAGAATAAATGTCCAAATAAGTGTTCTCGACTTTTTTTTTATTTATTATCCGTGGCACATTTTTTATAAAGATTAATACCAATTACAACATGTTTAATTTAACATATTGATATATATCACAGTAATGATGTATTTTATTATCTCTCATGCAATTTACGAATTTAAAAAGGGGAGCTGAAAGGGCCTCATAAGTGCATTAGCATAGGGCCTCTTTTCATCTAAATCCGGCCCTGTGTACACCTATAGTACAGTCACTTCGCAGCGACTCAGTGACCTCGAGACAGATTTATAATGGCTAAATGATTTTTATAAATGGCATCTTATTTTTATGAATGTTATCTTATTTTTATGAATGCCATCTTATTTTTATAAATAACGTGCCTTATAATGACTTTTTCAATTCCTACTATTAGTTCACACTCTCCCAATATATATCTTGTTCAAATTTTCAATCGTTAATAAAATACTTTTATTCATCCACTCAAATTGAAATACATTTTTTTAAACTTGTAGGGGGTGACACTTGATGTTAATACAGTTTTTTCCAAATATTAATTAATTAATTTATTTTAGTTTTATATGAGAGAAAAAAATTCTCTTATACCAGATATTTAGCAGGATATAAATTTAGGGAATAAATACCGTCAGTGGCGAAGCGTGTAAATCGTAATAATTTCTTTTTCAGATTCTTTTTCATGGTGGGTTCTAGTCTGAGTCAAGGAAGGAATAAAATGGAAAATGAAACGTGTGAATAAATTAGTGAGAGAGAAGGAAAGTGTGTGAGAGAGAGAATTTTTTCTAACTTAAAAAAATGAATGAAAATTATTTATAAGGAACTTTTCTGCAATAAAGTGAAAAAGTAAGAATTGACTTTAATTTTTTTTTTTTTATGTTACTTGTTTTTTCATTTTTACTGTTTTTGTATAATTTGCATTCTTGATATGTCGCGCAAACTTGATGTTACAAAAATAAAAGGGCATTATTCTAAAAGCACATTGTAGCAGGCGAATATCGAAGATCATGTTACATATTTTTTTAAAAAAAAACGTTCGTGAAATATCCCCAGTACATTACAATGGAGGTTACGGATTATTTTTCTTTTTACAGTAAAAAAAGTCTACATATACAAAAACAGGGACCCAAAAGAGGAACGTATATGCATCTGTACATAAATGTTGTATATACTGTTCCTTTATTCATGGTCAATTTTTTTCTGCATTCTTGCCTTGTCACTGGGAATAAAATGTCGTACCTACTTGGCGAATGTTTCCTGTCTTTTTGCTTTATGCAGTATGCATTTGGCATGCTTCCACAAAGACATAAAACTATCTCATACAATATTAAATAACGACATTAAAACTAAAAATAAACATTTATTTAATTAAACTAACTAAAAAATTATTATTGATTAAATTAATTATAAATAAATTAAAACTGAAAATAAATTATCTTAACTTTAATTTATTTTATCATATTATCTAAAAAAGCTATTCATCAAATAAAATTTTAAAACATTAAATAAAAATAAACATTTCTACAACTGATCTAATCACAATAAATTAAATTATTTAAAAACAGAATTTAAATGAAATTTAAATAATAAATTATTATTTACGTATGTACAAGAACATTTCCTATTATTATTCTATTGTTTTTTAATCATAAATTTAAAATTGGAATTAAAAAAATTTTGTCATTTTGTATTGTTCTTAAATTTCGTTAATTAAATCATTTTCAAAATTAAATTTGAATTTTGTACATTCATTTAAACTTCTAAAAGCTTTTTTCATTTAAACTTCTAATAATAGTCCCCTTCTATACTGCACATTTTGGGAAGCAAAGAAAACACAATCTATATAACGTAAGTATCTATATGACGGTTTAATCTAAGTTTCTAATACTTAAATTATAATCATTATTAATTTTGAATTTTTAAAGCAAAAAAGATAATTGTAATTAACAAAATAACAATCAGAGATTAATTACCTTCTTATTTGTTGTACATTAATTTCTTTGCATTCTGACAATTCAAAGTAAACATTAAAATCCTGTTTACATGATTTTTATTGGAAAAAAAAAATAATATCCAAAACGTGATATAACCATGCACGACATAATGAAGTACAACGCACTACTGCATAGATTTTTTTTTTTAATATGACAACCAAACTAAAAATAGAAATCAAATTCTCAGTGAGAAGAAAAAATAAAGAAAAAGCAAACCACTATAGTCCTACTTTTATTGAGTCCAGCTGAATTATTGATGAAATTAAATAAACAAGCAGAAAGTAGTTTATCAACCCTTCGTCGCTGACGCAGCAGTTGTCATCAGACCCCACCTGCCCCCAGTGCTGCAGTGAATGAGAACAAGCAATTTGCACCGCAAAAAATAGGGTGAGAATCATTTTTAAAATAAATTGTTTGGATAAAACGCGCTTGTGTTGTTGCCAATGTTTTAAATCACGATGTGATTTGTAGGATTTGTTTTTCATAGTCGCTTTTGGTTTCGGTTCAGTGGCAACCAAATAATCTACATCCAAAATAGGATCTTGTTACAAATCTTTGTCTTCAGGACAATATAATTTTTTTGTTTGATACGTTACTCCTATTTTAATACTATTTTCTTTTATGATATTGAACAAAATGCTTATAAAATTCGATGATTTTTTATAAATAACATATTCCTCAGTGATAACACAATAAATATAATGGAAATACTTAGGATTTTTTTTTCATAAAATATACATTTCTTTTGCCTTTTTGAATAAATTGGAAAAAAAATTATACAATTATGGAAATGAGCAATTATGATTTAATTAATTATTTTACTAATATTTTTCATTTGTTATTATTTTATAAATATTAATACAAAATTGTAATACATTTCACAATTTGTAAAGTTCAGAATTGATATTTTTAAAGCCAATTCCAGAAAAATGGCAACCAATAGTTGCCAGCATTTATTATTACGAAGTGTGCGATTATAGTGGCTATTGTTTATTTCAGTAGTGTGCGCTGGAAAATGCTGAAACATTAACAATGATATCAAGGCTGGGTTTATAAGAACTGACATCGAAGTATGTCATTATAGTGGCAATTGTTTATTTCTGAAATGTGTGCTGAAAATGCTGAAACATTAACAACAATGATCCTGATGTAGATGATATCAAGGTATGTGATTATTGTGGCAGTTTTTATTTCTGAAGTGTGTGCTGAAAATGCTGAAACATTAACAATGATCCCGATGTAGATATATAAGTATCAAGGTATATTATTGTGGCAGTTGTTTATTTCTGAAGTGTGTGCTGAAAATGCTGAAACATTAACAATGATCCCGATGTAGATATATAAGCACCGATATCAAGTATGTGATTATTGTGGCAGTTGTTTATTTCTGAAGTGTCTGAAAATGCTGAAACATTAACAATGATCCCGATGCACCGATATCAAGGTATGTGATTATTGTGGCAGTTGTTTATTTCTGAAGTGTGTGCTGAAAATGCTGAAACATTAACAATGATCCCGATGTAGATTTATAAGCACCGATATCAAGGTATGTGATTATTGTGGCAATTGTTTATTTCTGAAATGTGTGCTGAAAATGCTGAAACATTAACAATGATCCCGATGTAGATATATAAGCACCGATATCAAGGTATGTGATTATTGTGGCAGTTGTTTATTTCTGAAGTGTGTGCTGAAAATGAAACATTAACAATGATCCCGATGTAGATATATATGATATCAAGGTATGTGATTATTGTGGCAGTTGTTTATTTCTGAAATGTGTGCTGAAAATGCTGAAACATTAACAATGATCCCGATGTAGATATATAAGCACCGATATCAAGGTATGTGATTATTGTGGCAGTTGTTTATTTCTGAAGTGTGTGCTGAAAATGCTGAAACATTAACAATGATCCCGATGTAGATGCACCGATATCAAGGTATGTGATTATTGTGGCAATTGTTTATTTCTGAAATGTGTGCTGAAAATGCTGAAACATTAACAATGATCCCGATGTAGATATATAAGCACCGATATCAAGGTATGTGATTATTGTGGCAGTTGTTTATTTCTGAAATGTGCTGAAAATGCTGAAACATTAACAATGATCCCGATGTAGATATATAAGCACCGATATCAAGGTATGTGATTATTGTGGCAGTTGTTTATTTCTGAAGTGTGTGTGGAAATTTCTGGCAACATTAGTGTCATTCAATTAGTATTGGTATCAGCAACATTAGTATCATTAATTCATTAACTATGGCGACATTAGTATCCAATGCTTCCAAACAGGACCAATCAGTACCATTATTTTTCCCGTTGCCGAAGGACAAAAACCGGTAGGCATTCATCGGAAAATGAAGAATTTGTATGGGGAATCATGTCTATCGAAAACCATAGTAGTGCATAAAGTTCAGAACTGGTCGCTGTTCGAGTCCAGTTGAAAATCAATCAAGGAGGCTATCCACATCACAGACAATAACAATCGGGCATTTTGTAATGCGATTAGGATGGAATGTCACATATCAATTTGTGTGCTTTCAGAAAATCTCGACATAAGCTTTGGTAGAATGCAAAGCATCATCCGACAGGAGTTAGTCTACCGTAAGTTCTGCAGCCAGTGGATACCAAAGAAGTTGCGTTTCGAACAAAAACAAGTAATATAAAAAAAAAAAAATTGTTAAGTCAATTCCTACTCTTTTTTCACTATATTGCAGAAAAGTCCTTTATAAATAATTTTCATTCATTTTTTAAGTTTATCTGCAGCCATCTAATAGTAGATATATGCAAATTACATCTAAAAACTAAAATTAATTAATTAAATTTATTTACTGAATTAATATTTGAAAAACTGTATTAACATCAAGTGTCATTCACTACAAGTTAAAAAAAAAATGTATTTGAATTTGAGGGGATGAATAAAAAGTATTTTATTAGCGATTGAAAATTTGAACAAGATATATATATATAGGAGATTGTGAGCTAATAGAAAGAATTGAAATGAAACCAGATGGCTGTTTGTCTGAAGCACCTGATGTGTTTCATTGTTGAAGGCAACACGTTTCTTGACAGCATTGTTGTTGTATGGGACGAAAGTGTGTGCCCCCATTTGGAAACCATGCAAGTGTACCTCCTTCGTCCCAAAAAATTTAAGTCTTAACTTATCTTCTGGAAAAGTGATGCTTAAAATATTCTTTAATTACCAGGTCCCATTGCTTATTGATATTCCAAGTGTCTCCATCACAAGGAATCGCTACTATGCGAAATGCTGGAGAGATTTTAACGTGCAATTAAGGCGAAAAGTGACGGGAAACTGCGAAGTGAGGTGATTCTGCTTCACAATAACGCACGTCTCCCCATCGCAAATGTCGATGTTACACTGACTGAAATGGGAAACATCATCATGATTGGCGCAACAGCCTCATGGTGGCCCAAGACCGTCTGACTGTTGGCAGAATTCGAAACATGATGTCTTCTTTTTTACGGGGTTGGATTGTCAGCCCCACGCCCAACTCTCTACAGACATGTTAAACAGGGACCTACAGTTTAAAGTGGATTCTGAACCACTACAAACATCCATGGCACCGAAATCTGTGGTACCTAAAATGGGAAACACTCGACAAAAATAATCTGAAAATACTGGAGAAATTAATTGTACTAATGAAAACAATATCACGAAAAATCATTCGGTGAATTTTATAAAAATAAACACTAAAGCTAGTGATACTTTAAAGGAAGCATCACAGAAAATGGCGTCAAATGTTCACATGAAAATAAAAGATATTTCTAGTATAAATTTTAATAAAATAGTAATGCAAAATTATTTTTTTTTTCATTATAAATCCACTGAATATTTTTATAGGACTTTATTTAAAATGTTATAAGATAGTAACATAGCTAAAAAATAAAGGGACATGTATTTTTAAAAATGATTTAAATTATAGAAAACAGATGAAAATTCATAGAAAGCAGATGAAAATGCCATCGTAATGTTTGAAATGCAGTGAAGAAGCAAGAACTTCTCCAAATGCCTTAATTATTTCAAGGACTGTGAAAAACATTTTATTCTCTTGATATGGCTTATCTAAAGAACATGATCTTAAATTGTTATAACTTATAGAAAGACACCAAAATGAAATCTTTAAATTTAGAATCTTTAAGCTTCAAGATACCATTAACTTAATTAAATTACAATAAACTACGCTTATCTTAATCATGAACAAAATAGTCCTCTTTTGTTTGGATTTCAAAAGAATGAAGTTAACATTAATGCTGCCAAAAAATGGACAGAAGAAATTAGTAACAACAACAGATGTTTAAAATTTTCGGTGAATCCTTATTTAAATTTCTTAATATAATTACTCACAAAAATTATTATTTCACTTATACCCTGGTATAATTCATCCTTTCCGCTACATTTTGCATATGTTTTAAGTTAATTGACCCATATTTTACTAAATCTTCCATTCGTGGTATGATTTCGAAATTTAATTTTTATTACCTTCCTTTGTCTGAAGTATAAGTCTTATGGAAAATGATAAGGTCTTTGGCCTTTCAGTTAGGAAAAAAATGAATAGAAATAAATCAATCATAATCGATTGTTTCAATAATGAAATAGAAAAAAAATGTATTCTTATCCCAGAAAAACGATGACTAAATTAATGGCTGTCTGGCCATATACATGATTTTTTTTTATATCACGGTTATTTCACCCATTGTTATATGAATGTAAAACAAGTTCTACTTGAAGCTATAATGCAGGCTTTTTATTTATAGAATAAATAAATTTTACAATTCTGTTAAGCCTATCCATTAATTTATAACAGGAAGTTGATAGTCATAATTTAATTAGGGTTAAAAATATTTGGACAAAAAAAAAAATATTTGAGTGGAAAAATATTTGAGAGGAAGTTGTAAGTCATAATTTAACTAAGATTAAATAATTTTAACAAAATAAATATTTGCTCATGTGAAATAATGGAACTGGTTTTTATGATTTTTAAATTGTATGAAAATTAACTGTTTATCTAACTTAGACTTAGCAAGGATGCTCACGTTTAATTTTTGCATTGTGAAATACACTGAAGTGACAAAAGTCATGGGATACCTCTTAATATCGCGTCGGCCCTCCTTTCGCCCGGCGAAGTGCAGCAACTCGACGTGGCATGGACTCAACAAGTCGTTGGAAGTCTTCTGCAGGAATATTGAGCCATGCTGTCTCGATAGACGTCCAAAATTGTGAAAGCGTTGATGGTGCAGGAATTTGGGCACGAACAGACCTCTCGATGATGTCCCATAAATGCTCGATGGGATTCATGTCGGGCGACCTAGGTGGCCAGATCATTCGTTGGAATTGTCCAGAATGTTCTTCAAACCAATCGCGAACAGTTGTGGCCGGGTGACATGGCGCATTGTCATCCATAAAAATCTCATCGTTGTTTGGGTACATGAAGTCCATGAATGGCTGCAAATGATCTCCAAGTAGCTGAAAATAAGCATTTCCAGTCAATGTTCGGTCCAGTCGCACCAAAGGACCAAGTCCATGCCATGAAAAAACAGCCCACACCATTACGGAGCCACCACCAGCTTGAAGAGTGCCTTGCTGACACGTTTGGGTCCATGGCTTCGTGGGGTCTGCGCCACACTCGAACCCTACCATCAGCTCTTACCAACTGAAATCGTGACTCATCGGACCAGGCCACGGTTTTCCATTCATCTAAGGACCAACCGATATGCTCACCTGCCCACGAGAGTCGCTGCAAGCGATGTCATTCTGTCAGTAAAGGCACTCGAGTCGGTCTTCTGCTGGAATAGCCCAAGAAAGCCAAATTTCTCCGCACAGTTCTAACAGACAAGTCCCTTGTGCGTCCCACATTGATTTCTGCGGTTATTTGACGCAGTGTTGCTTGTCTGTTAGAATTTACGACTCTTTGCAGACGTCGCCGGTCTCGGTCGTTAAGTGCAGGCGGTCGACCACTGCGCTGTCCGTGGTGGGATGTTATGCCTGAAATTTCATACTCTCGGCACACTCTTGACACAGTGGATCTGGGAATGTTGAATTCCCTAACGATTTCGAAATGGCATGACCCATGCGTCTAGCTCCAACTAACATTCCGCGTTCAAAGTCTGTTAATTCCCGTCGTGCGGTCATCATCATGTCAAAACCTCTTCACATGAATAACTTGAACAGAAATGAAAGCTCTGCGAAAGCACTGCGCATTTATACCTGTTCTACGTGATGCTACTTCCATCTGAAAATTTGCATATTGCTATCCCATGACTTTTGTCACTTCTGTGTAAATGTAAAACAAATTCTCTTTGAAGACATAATGCAGTCTTTATTTATATAATAAATAAATTGTACAATTATGTTAATATTATAGATTCATTTTTAAGAGAAAGTTGTTGGTCACAATTTAACTAGTGTTAAACAATTTTGACAAATTAAATATTTGTTCATGTGAAATAATGGAACTGGTTTTATGATTTTTAAAGTGTATGAAAATTAACTGTTTATCTAATTTAAAATTAGTGAGATGCTCACACTTAATTTTTTACTTTGTGATATAAATGTAAAACAAGTTGTTTTTGAAGATATAATGGAGGATTTATTTATAGAATACATAAATTTTACAATTCTGTTAAACTAAAAGTTGATAGTCATAATTTAACTACTGTTAAACAATTTTGACAAAATATATATTTGTTCATGTAAAATAATGGAGCTGGTTTTTTAATGCCTTTTTTTTAATGTGTATGAAGCTTAATGTAAAATAATGGAAACTTAAACCTAAAAGTTAAACTTATGAAAACTGTTTATATAACTTAAACTTAGTAAGATGCTAATATTTAAGTTTTCAAATGATGAGATTTTTTTTTTTTTTCCAATTATTATTAAGAGTTATAAATAAAAATATATCAGACTCATATGCTTTATTTACTTGCGGGATAAATAAATTTTAAAATTATGTAAAGCTTATCGATTAATTTGTAACAGGAAGTAGATAGCTATAATTTAACTAGGGTTAAATAAATATTTGTTCATTTTTTTTTTGTGTGTGTTGTTTGTTCTTTTTTTTTTTTTTTTTTGAAAGTGTATGAAATTTAACTGTTTGTCTAACTTAAAATTAGTATGAGGCTCACATTTAATTTTTCAAATCATAAGACCTTTTTTTCCAATTATTAGTACAAGCTAAAAAAAAAATAATCATACTAAGAAAACATATTAATTCTGTTAGCATACATGAAAATTCGCTTGTGAATATCAAGTCGAGCGTTAATATGTTTTAACTTATACCTTCTTTTAATAACTTACATTTTTAGTTGATTGATCAAATTTTAAAATGTTAATGCTATTCTAGATTTGCTTGAAATTTGTAAGCGAATTATTTCTTGCATGAAAATGATGAAAATTGTACTTTTCTCAAGACATTTAATGAAAAAAAACTAATAATATGCTTTTACTGGCTTTCATTTTAAGAAAAGGAATTAGCTTAATATTAAATGAAAACCAGCGAAGCGTATACTCTATTTTTAAATGTAAATTAAAAAGTATTCTTTATTTTTTTTTTTTTTTTTTTAATCTGACGTTTTTATGAGAGATTTAATATTATTCAAACAGGAAAAAAAAAAAATTAAAAGAATCCCACTTTCTCATCGCTATTTCTAAAAATGGATGAAAATTAATTACAAAATGGTGCACTTTTATGAAAACCAGGAAACTGTTATTTTTATTTTATTTATTATCTTTTTTTTTTTTTTACGATTTAGTTTAAAGTTGTTTTCATGATTTCCTTCTCCCTTTCTTCTATGGGAATTTTTGAAAAAGTAAGTTATAAACTTAAATTAAATACATTTTTGTATTATAAATACTTAAAAATGCCCAAAAATTAAATCATATCAGAATTATATTTTGGAGAAATGTAATCGTTTAAAATCATTGTAATTTGATTATAAATTAAAATTTATTTTCCTTACAAGTGTAAGAAGCATTATATGCTTTATATTTAAATATAAGCATTATATGCTTATATTTAAATAATCTAAATAAATTTTGAAAAATCAAAATTTACGCGTTAATGAAGAAGAAAAATGTAAAGCATATACATTAGATCTGTTTGATGGAAATAGAAAGATACCGAATTGAAGTCCTTCAATTTAGATTCTCTTACCTTCAAGATCCATTAACTTTATTAAATTGTAATAAACTTTCTTTCTTTTTCTAATGCAGCTGGAAAACACTTAAACAGCCTGGTGCACAGACGTACTCACTTTGCATTACGTAGGGGGCGCGTGTAACTTGAAGATAAGCCACGGACGCGGAGTAAAAATGCCCCAGAAACGCTCTAAGATCCTATTAGACCAGGAACCTACTGTTTAAAGTGGATTCTGAACCACTACAAACATCCATGGCACCGCCGGGACTCGAACCCGAAACCTGTGGTACCAAGCGCCAGAGAGCTAGCCACTCAGGGCCCGATAGTAATAAACTACACATATCCTTAATCATGAAGGAAATAGACGGTCTCTATTAGGTTTTCCAAAAATGAAAACAGTAGTAATTCAATCATAAAAGTAGACAGGATAAATTAATAACAACAATTCTTTGTCAATCTAATATTTTTGAAAATCTAATATTTTATCATCTTTGACGCAAAGCCGTCTGCACACTGGCAGATTTCGAGACAGGAGATGTTTTATTTTTTACGAGGTAGGATTGCCAACCCTACGCCCAACGCTCTACGATCATATTAGACTGGGACCTACTGTTTAAAATTATTCCAATACCACTACAAACATCCATGGGACTCGAACCTGTGGCACCGAGCTTAGAGCGCTAGTCACTCGTGAGTTAAAATCACTTATTATAATTACTCACAAAAATTATTATTTCCCTTTGCACTACCTTTTCACTACATTTTGTAAATATGTCAAATAATTGTTTAAGTTAACTAACTTTTTTTGAGAGTTTTTTTTTATCTGATGTTTTATGAGTGTTTTAATATTATTCAAACAGGAAAAAAAATTAAAGAAATCCCACTTTCTCATCGCTATTTCTAAAAATGGATGAAAATTAATTACAAAATGGTGCACTTTTTATGAAAATCAGAAAACTGTTATTTTATTTTTTTTTTTTTTTTTAAGATTAAGTTTAAAGTTGTTTTCATGATATCCTACCCCTTTCTTTGTATGGGAATTGTTTGAAAAAGTAAGTTCTGAACGTAAATTACATAGATTGTTGATTTATAAATGCTTAGAAAATGCACAAAAAAATTAATCTTAACTTAAATTTTCTAAATAAATTTTGAAAAGATCGAAATTTATTCCGAAAATCACGTTACTAGTTAAAAAAATTGCACGAAAATAAATGAGACCTAACTTTAGAAACCTCTGGTCAATAATAATGTTTAGAAAGTTATGTAATAGTTAAATAAAGTAAAATAACAAAATTAATCTATTCAACAAAATTCTAGTTTCTGCAAAAGATTTCATAACATTTTTTAACTTAACACACTTACAAAACACACTTTTTTTAACTTTTAACACACTTACAAAAGTTTTCATAACAATTTTTAACTACTATTATAATAACAAAATAATAAACATTTACAGGATTTCATAACAATTTTTAACTAATATTATATTAGAAAAACAACAAACATTTACAAAAGATTTCATAACCATTTTTAACTACTATTATAATAACAAAAAACAACAAACATTTACAAAATATTGCATAACGATTTTTGTAATTAATATTATAATTATGTTTTCTTGAATGGCATGAAAATATAATTATCTGAATAAATTTATTTTTTTTATTACCAAGTTTTTTAATCACATTTTAAATAAAGCATAATTTTAAATTAATATCATTTTTCTTTTTATAAAGAAATGAATTTGTTTGAAATATATTCTCATTCAAATTAATCATAACCAAATACCAACTTTATTAATGCATTATTATTTCTTACTCATATCGTAATCAATTAGTAAAAGATTATTTTATTTAATGGCAGTTTTAAAAATTCTAATCTCCATAGTTCGTATTGCTTGGCGGGTCACCTAGTGATAACGAGAAGATGATTTACAGAATTCAAAGAATTTGCACTAGCTACAAGCGCCAACACAAATTATTGTTTTTAGCATATTTTTTTATTGTGATAAACGATTTAAATCGACATTCCGGTTGTCTGTCGGATGTTCCCTAGTTTTTCCCATTAAATATGTCAGCTGTCTGCCAATAACTCTTTAAACTTTCCCCGAGATACATTATACACCCAACAACATTATTTCTTTACATAATGCTCCTTGATTTACGAAATAATTAGTTCTTATTAATCTCTATGCAGGCCTGGTTTAGATGAAAAGAGGCCCCAGGATATTTACTTATGAGGCCCTTTTCACCTCCCCTTTTTAAGTTTGTAAACTACATGAGAGACAATAAAATACATCATTACTGTGATATACGTATATCAACATGTTAAATGAAACATGTTGTGATTGGCAGTAATCTTTATTAAAAATGTGGCACGGATAATAAATAAATAAAAAGTCGAGAACAGTTATTTGGACATTTATTCTCAGCACCATATATCGTACTTGTAACAATAGCTGATCAAACATAACACACAACATTTGCAAAGGAACAAAATTCAAATAATAAAAATCTTTGACTACGAAAATAAAATATGCAATAAAATTATCATATTTTCTATCAAATTAAATTAAATATATTCAATACTAGATGATGATTACAGATGATACAGATGATTAAAGCAAATTCAATTCAAGTAAATTTATTTCATAATTTATCCTCATTTTCGATTCAGTGTTTTAGTGTTTTAGAATAGTGTAATTCTAATTTTTCTAACAAGTTGAATGTAGGCCCCTCTTGATCTTGAATGTAGGCCTCTCTTGGTCTTGAGGCCCTAGGCTGAAGCCTAGTTAGCCTATAGGAAAACCGGCCATGTCTCTTTGTAAATGAAAACCAGAGATTTACCTGTCTATCTGGATTTACTAATTTCCTAAAACTTGGAAACCCCATAACATTTAAAAATACCATTCGTGTCAAAGTATGGACAAGTGTCTGGACAAAACATATGAAAATGTTTCTTGTTAGCTATTTTTAATTAAATCAAAATTTTATTTCTTATTATTGACACCAGATTTTCACGCCACTAGATGGCACCATTTATTTTTTATCATTAAAAATGGATTGCAGCTCTTTTTGTGCCAGGTATCTTTTTTATACTTCGCTTCTGGTTTCGTTATTTCTTGCGTCTATAATTCTAATCGTTTTTGGATCTTTGGTTGGGATTGTTTTTCAATTCTTTCTATTGGCTTACACTCTCCCTATATATATCTTGTTCAAATTTTCAATCGTTAATAAAATACTTTTTATTCATCCACTCAAGTTCACCTAAATTTTTTTTTTTAACTTGTAGTGGATGACGCTTGATGTTAATTAAAATTTTTCAAATATTAATTCAGTAATTAAATTTAATTAATTAATTTTTTGTTTTATTTTAGATTTATGTTGTATATATCTACCAGTAGATGGCGTCAGATAAACTTGAAAAAATGAATGAAAAAAATTATTTATAAAGGATTTTCTGCAATAGAGTGAAAAAAAGTAGGAATTGACTTTAACATTTTTATATTACTTGTTAATTATGTACTGTTATATCCATTTGTTAAATTGTTCACAGAAATTTACTAAAAATTATTATTATCACTAAAATAATCTAAATAAGAAATGCACTATCTCTTTCAATTTAATTGTTTTATCTATATCCTTTATCAATTATTATTTAGATAAAATAATTAAATTTATAATTTATCAATCAATTTTATTCCTAAATCTATTATCAATTTATTACTTCGAATGAATAAAATATTAGTATTTAAAATTTGTAAACATATTTTTTTTTTTTGTTTATGAGAAATAAAAATATCTTATTTTCTATAGCCGGATAGTACTATATGTACCATTAGCTGTGATTGAAAGGAATTTAAAAAGGAAAATATGCTTTAAAATTAAATTAAGTTTAAGTAAAGTTTAAATTCTTAAGAGTGCTAGTAGAATAACAGAGAAGAATTAGTATTACTTATATTTCCTTTCATTGAGAAAAAAATTGAATAATAATCTGTAGAGTAGAAAATGCATTTTTCTATGTATCTTAAATATAAATTGACAACCGGAAAATAAAATTCAAGGAGAGCATGCCTTATAAAAATTGCACTTTTATGTTCTATAGATATATATATATAAAGCGACCCCAGAGAGAAATCTTGTTCAATGCTATATATTAGATCCAGAAATCAAAATTTTATTGTACCAACATTTATGGCTGCTCCATACGTTTGTCTTTGCGAGCGGTAAAAGTTTACAATTTGTTTTGAAATAAAATATTTCTGAAGGAAATATTTTTTCATGAAAATTCAATAAATCTGACTTCTGTTTCTAAATTAAATTTTCAGTAATGTTCTTTTTTTTTTCGAAAAACATCAAGTTTGAAAATATGTTACAAGTCCCTCAAATTTACTTCCTTCTACACTTAAATAAATTTTGTCTATGATATAAATAAGTTATATTTACATCTTCATAGAATATCATTTAAATACAAAAATTACTATTTTCAATGCTTAGTAAATATTATTAAAAAATGGGAACTGCAATAAGATATTTTGTTTACATAAAATAGATAATTTCTAACTGAGTTTTTATTAATTGAATTTTTATAGAAGTGAAAGATAATCCAAACACAATTTGAAACATTTTTTTTTATATTTCCAATGGCAGATTATGAACAGTTACAGCAAAAAAAGAAGAACAACGAAAAAAAAACATACAACAACAACAAAATAATACAACAAAAAATGCTGAAACAGAGTTCATTAATCTAACAATAATGCCAAGTTGCAGATCTTTCAGCCATAGAAAGTGTTACCAGGTGCACCACGGGAGGTAGATCTCCTGCAATTTAAACATAAAAAAATTAAATACATTTATGCATTTATTGGTAAACACAAATATAATTTTATTTATTCTCTGAGAGTTGCCATTTTAGGGAATTTGTTGTTACTGAAATGGTCAACAAATTCATGAAAAACGGAAACGTTTCTAAGAGCAATTCTATCTTTCAATTTGAATTCTTGGCATTGAAAAATCTTTTTAAGAATTTTGAAACTTAAATATTCCAAGTAACAATTTGATCAGATTACAATAATTTTTTCTGCCATCACGAACCGTGAAATATCTCCAGCATAAATAATGATTCCATCAAGCAATTTTAGATTTGAAAACAGGCAGGCAATAAGCATGGAAATAACCTTGTTAAAAAGAAACATTTGATGTACTGGAAACTTTCCTCTAGTATAACATTTCATTTTTTTTTTTTAAATGTCTATTTAAAGATTGGCAACAAAGCAACATATTGAAACAAAGTAGCTAAACAATTTTGAAATTATGACTGAAGTTTACAAAAATCACAGAATTCTTCTTAGAGATATTATATTTCAAATTTGCCCTTTCCCAACACAGCACAAACGATTTAATCTGTTATAAGATAATGTGTATAATTTGTGGGGAAACTAGAGAATCATTCATTAGTTACTAATACTTGAACTCAAATAGACAAAAGAAAATGCAAGTTTTTGAAAATCTGAAAAATGATCTAGTTTAGTGTTAAATACCCAGATGTAAAGTTCTAATATTCCAAAAAAATACGATAATTGGTGAAAGCATTTAGTGTAATAAAAAAAATAATCAATTAGCCATGATATTTTACTACTCAAGGTGTGATATGTATCAACAAAAAAAAACTGGTCAAGAATAGTAATTTTTCTATATGCATTCCAAGTATAGATGAAAATATTTGCTGCAATCATATTGAAATGAGGGTAGAGAAACCAATTCCCGTAATAACCAACTATAAAGTTCTAATGCTCCTCAAAATATGATAATTAATGAAAACATTCAGTGTGATACAAATAATCAATTAGCAATGATATTTACTACTTAAAGCGTGATACATAACAGTAAAATAAACTGGTCCAAAAATAGCATCCTTTCTATATGCATTCCAAATACGGGTGAAAATATTTGATGCAATCATGTCGAAATGAAGGTAGAGAAACCAAATTCCGTAATGGCAGACTTTAAAGTTCTAATACTCCACAAAATATGATAATTGATGAAAATATTCAATGTGATCTTTACTACTTAAAGTGTGATGTGTATCTGCAAAAAAAAGTGGCCCAAAAATAGCTAATCTTTTCTACGTGCATTCCAAGTATAGGTGAAAATATTTGCTGCTATCATGTCGAAATGAGGGTAGAGAAACTAACTCCAACTTTAAAGTTCTAATACTCCACAAAATATGGTAAATGATGAAGGCATTCAGTGTGATAAAAATAACCAATTAGCTATGATATTTACTACTCAAAGTGTGATATGTATTCGCAGAAGAAACTGTTCCAAAAATGACATCTTTTCTACATGGATTCTGCATACATCCAAGTATAGGTGAAAATATTTGCTGCAATCATTTCTAAATGAAGGTAGAGAAACCAACTCCATAATGCCCAACTTTAAAGTTCTAATACTTCTCAAAAAATATGGTAAATGATGAAAGCATTCAGTGTGATAAAAATAACCAATTAGCTGTGATATTTACTACTCAAAGTGTGATATGTATTCGCAGAAGAAACTGTTCCAAAATGACATCTTTTCTACATGGATTCTGCATACATCCAAGTATAGGTGAAAATATTTGCTGCAATCATTTCTAAATGAAGGTAGAGAAACCAACTCCCATAATGCCCAACTTTAAAGTTCTAATACCCAAAAAATATGGTAAATGATGAAAGCATTCAGTGTGATAAAAATAACCAATTAGCTATGATATTTACTACTCAAAGTGTGATATGTATTCGCAGAAGAAACTGTTCCAAATGACATCTTTTTTCTACATGGATTCTGCATACATCCAAGTATAGGTGAAAATATTTGCTGCAATCATTTCTAAATGAAGGTAGAGAAACCAACTCCCCCATAATGCCCAACTTTAAAGTTCTAATACTCCACAAAATATGGTAAATGATGAAAGCATTCAGTGTGATAAAAATAACCAATTAGCTGTGATATTTACTACTCAAAGTGTGATATGTATTCGCAGAAGAAACTGTTCCAAAATGACATCTTTTCTACATGGATTCTGCATACATCCAAGTATAGGTGAAAATATTTGCTGCAATCATTTCTAAATGAAGGTAGAGAAACCAACTCCCATAATGCCCAACTTTAAAGTTCTAATACTCCACAAAATATGGTAAATGATGAAAGCAATCAGTGTGATAAAAATAACCAATTAGCTATGATATTTACTACTCAAAGTGTGATATGTATTCGCAGAAGAAACTGTTCCAAAATGACATCTTTTCTACATGAATTCTGCATACATCCAAGTATAGGGTGAAAATATTTGCTGCAATCATTTCTAAATGAAGGTAGAGAAACCAACTCCCATAGTGCCCAACTTTAAAGTTCTAATACTCACAAAGTTTGATAACTGATGAAAATATTCGGTCTGATTAGCAATGATATTTATTACTCAAGGTGTGGTATGTATCTACATAAAAGGGGCTCAAAAATAGCATCTAAGCTATATGCATTCTGAGTGAAAATATTTGCTGCAATCATGTCGAAATGAGGGTAGAGAAATCATCTCCCATAATGCAGAACTTTAGATCAAATTAAAGTTATAATACTCCACAAAATTTAAAAATTAATGAAAATATTATGTATGATAAAAAATAAGTAATTAGCAATGATGCTATTACTATTCACTATTATGCTATTATGCTGTTTACTACTTAAAGTGTGATATGCATCTACAGAAAAAAAGTGGTCCAAAAATAGCATCTTGTCTATATGCATTCCATGTATGGGTGAAAATATTTACTGCAATCATGTTAAAATGAGGGTAGAGAAACCAACTCCCATAATGCCCAACTTTAAATCATATTAAAGTTCTAATACTCCACAAAATATAATAATTGATGATAATATTCAATGTGATATTTAGCAATGATATTTACTACTTAAAGCGTGATATGTACCTGCAGAAAAATGTGATCCAAAATAACATCTTTTCTACATGCATTCTGCATACATCCAAGATATAGGTGAAAATATTTGCTGCGATCATGTCGAAATGAGGATAGAGAAACCAACTCTCACAATACCCAACTTTAAAGTTCTAAAACTCCACAAAATATGGTAATTGATGAAAATACTCAGTGCGATAAAAAATAAGTAGTTAACCGTGAAATTGACTGCTTAAAGTGTGATATGTATCTGCAGAAAAAAGTGGTTCAAAAATAGCATCCTTTATATACGCATTCCAAGTATAGGTGAAAATATTTGCTGCGATCATGTCAAAATGAAGGTAGATAAACCAACTCTCACAATACCCAACTTTAAAGTTCTAAAACTCCACAATGGTAATTGATGAAAATACTCAGTGCGATAAAAATAAGTAATTAACCGTAAAATTGACTGCTTAAAGTGCGATATGTATCTGCAGAAAAAAGTGGTTCAAAAATAGCATCCTTTATATACGCATTCCAAGTATAGGTGAAAATAATTTCTGCAATCATGGCAAAATGTAGGTAAAGAAACCAACTCCCATAATGGCCAACTTTAAAGTTCTAATTCTCCACAAAATATTTCATTTGATGAAAAACATTCAGTGTGATAAAAAGAATCAATTAGCAATGATATTTATTATTTAAAGCGAGATTTGTGTCTGCAGAAAAAGTGGTATTAAATAGCATCATTTGCTGCAATCATGTCGAAATGAGGGTAGAATAACCAATTCTCTTAATACCCAACTTTAAACTTCTAATAAAATTCTTCCACAAAATATGGTAATTGATGAAAACATTCAGTGCGATAAAAATAAGTAGTTAACCGTGATATTGACTGCTTAAAGTGTGATACGTATCTGCAGAAAAAGTGGTCCAAAAATAGCATCATCTTTACATGCATTCCAAGTTTTGGTGAAAATATTTGCTGTAATCATGTCGAAATGAGGATAGAGAAACCAACTCTCGTAATACCCAACTCTAAACTTCTAAAACTCTACAAAATATGGTAATTGATGAAAATATTCAGCGTGATAAAAATAAATAGTTAACCGTGATATTGACTGCTTAAAGTGTGATATATATCTGCAGAAAAAGGTGGTCCAAAAATAGCATCATTTTTACATGCATTCCAAGTTTTGGTGAAAATATTTGCTGCAATCATGACGAAACGAGGATAGAGAAATCATCTCCTTGAATTTCACTGTGAGAAGATTACGAGAAATCTCTGCAAACGATCAGATAATTCCAATTCACTTTTCTCTGCCCCCGAGCGGTGGTGGACAGACAGTGAGCCCCCGAGCAGCGTGTTTCTGGGTCAGTGGAAAAGAGGATGACCGATGCAGGTCACCGAGGAACGGTCACTGATCCTCTGGGCCCGCAAACACTACTCCGGCAGCCATGGAGATCGGTTGGATGATCCTAGCGGGAACCGGTGAGTTCTTTTTTATTTTGGTTCTTGCATTTGGCAGGCAGACGGATGGGCACTTTCTGCCTAAGTGTTCCTCTGCCTCTAAGAGCTACATCCCATAAAAATGTCACTTTAAAAGCGTGGATTACAAACAGACGTAATGGAAGATTATTTGGGGAAAAAGTGTTTCTAGCATCTAGTGCCTTAAAAGGTGTTGAAGCTATTTGTTTAAGAATGTTATTTCTGTGCTTTTATAAAGAATAATTAAATAAAAAGGAATTTCGGAATTCCTTTTAGTTAAAAGATTGAAACCATTTTTTATCCATTGTAATTCAATAATCATTTATATATATATATATATATATATCAATATTAATATTGTAGAAGTTCTAGTAAAAATTTATAGTTAAAGTAGAATTATAGTAAGTAAAAGTATTGTATAATTATAGTTAAAAAGAATGTGATAGTATACATAAAATTTAAGAATAAAGCTGAAAACTTTGCAGATATATTTTAAGACTATTGAATTCTGTTCGAAAAACAATGAAAAAGATATAAAACATTTTGTCTTTTTAGTTAAAAATGTAAAACCTTTTTTTTTTTTTTTCATTGTAATTCAATAATCATTTGTATATATATCAATATTAATATTCTACAATATTAATATTGATATATATACAAATGATTATTGAATTACCATGAAAAAAAAAAAGGTTTTACATTTATTATCATTTATTATTTATTATTTTATTATCATTTATTATTTTATTATCATGTAAATTTTTATTATATCTTCTACATGATAATATACATAAAGTTTATTCATTGTAATTTAATTAAAACTTGCTGGTATACATATGAATATTAATATTGTAGAAGTCATTGTAAAAATGAATGTGACAGTATATAGTAAAAATTAAAAGCGTATAAAACTAAATATAAAAATTAAAAACAAAGCTGAAAACTATGAAAATATATTTGAAGGCTATTAAATTCTGTTCTAAAGAATTAAAAACAATGAAAAATATGTAAAACATTTTTGTCTTTTTAATTCAAAATTAAAATTTTTTTATTCATTGTATTAATATATATATATATATATATATTAATATTGTAAATATTATAGTAAAATAAACGTGATAGTATATATAAAATTTAAGAGTAAAGCTGAGAACTTTGGAGATATATTTTAAGACTATTAAATTATGTTAAAAAGAACTAAAAACAATGAAAAATATATAAATCATTTTGTCTTTTACTTAAAAGTTTAAAATCTGTTTTTTTTTTTTGTAATTCAATAATCATCTGTATATATATCAATATTATCATTTATAAGTTATAGTAAAAATGGTAGAAACGATATATATAACATTTAAGAGTAAAGCTGAAAACTTTTTAGATATATTTTAAGACTATTGAATTCTGTTCAAAATAACTAAAAAAATAAAAAAATATGAAATATATTTTGTTTATTAGGGTTTTTTTGCAAATAGTTTTACGAAATTGTAAATTATTAATTAAGAATATATTTTTTTGAATGCTATAATTAACAATAAATCTTCATTCTTTTCTTTATAATTCCTGAATTCTTCTAGTTAATCATGTTTTATAGAGACCTCTCTAAATCAATATTCAGAAATGCGTACAGTTTTTATTTAAAATTATTATATAAAAGCTCAGAGAAAATTTAATTTTAATATAAGAATTGTTTATCATTTATTTATTATTTGAAATACTTTTTGTTAAACATTTTTGCCTATTTATATGGTTATCTCTAATAAATTACAAGTTATTGAGCTATTTACTTATAAATGTATCATTTTAAAACATTATTGCAACATTTTATTTCACTTTGATACTTTGAAATTATTAAATATTTATTTCTGCAGCTCGGTTGTATAAAAAAAAAATCAGAAATTTCGGTTTTTATATATTTTGATTCATAGTTTTCTATTATGTGTAAAATAACGTATTGATGTAGTACTTAATTAAATATTCTGCATAATGCACATAAAAATTTCAGCTAATTAAAATAATATTATCATACCAAAAATCAAATATACATCTATTTAATAAGGCATACCTTATTTTTAAAATTTCAATTCCCATTATGTTAGTAAATTATTTGTAATAATCAATATTTAACATATAAATTAATAATTGCTTCATATTTTTAGGTTTACGTTATTATTTATGTTTATTTATTATAGACAATATTTATTATTATTAAATGATATTTATTACTTTATTAAACATGTTAATATTTATTATTTTATTAAACAGATCATATTTATTATTTATGTTTATTTATAATGTTTACTTTACTTTATATTTAACATTGTTAAAATACCCTCATTTTGTAAAAACATCAAAAGAAATGTTTTATGGCTGTATTCTAGTACAACAAGAAAGAAAGAATAAATGCATAATTCTTTACATAATGTTTATAAGATCTAAATCTACTTTATCATGATTATCTTTTTCGAAAAATAGGATTTAATGTTAGAAAATAAATCTCCAAAAAACATCCATTAAGAAATGAATTGCAGTTTTTTTTTCCTACCTCCGTTGCGCTGTGGTAATTTTCCCAACCTTAGTTCTTGAAGATTCACAGCTGCACGCGAAACCGGTGTTCTTGGAGTCTCAGTCATGCGAGAAACATTAATGACTCGCAGAGATAATAAACAAGAACTTATCGACGTTTGAGCGATTATCCGAAATGTAACAATACAGCTGCGAGTCATTTTTCTAAAATAAAAAAAAATAAATGTTTATTTATTAGATTCTTTTAATAGTTTGATGGATTCTAAAATCCTATTAAAGCAACTTTTTTCGTTAACATTGAAAAGGATCAATAAGTTTATGAATTCGTTCACAAATTCACTTATAAAAGTTTTCATTGTCTTACATAAAAAAAGAAATTATTTTTTTTAAATTTTTGTTGAGACTTGGTTTGGTTTGTCGCTTTACTTTCATTTTTTCACACTTTAGACTAATTAGGCCGGGACCTACAGTTTAACGTAGATTCCGAACCATTAACAAATATTCCCACTACTGTCAGGGATTCAAACCTGAAGCATGTGGTACCAAAGGCCAAAGTGCTAGCCAATTGGGCACTATGCGTCAGAGTGTAGAAGTCATCTTAACTGGATCATAGACATCCAGTTCTTGTGCACATCGTACATTAAAGTAATGTAACAAAACATCAATATCAGCTATTAAAAATAATCAAATAAGTATTTCTAAAGTGTTTTATTGTAATTAGAATATTTTATCTTCACTGGCAAATCTACCAAATATGAAATTGTAATTGTCCTATTTGTAGATTTGGTTTGGTCTGTCCCTCTATGGTCATTTTGTGCACACTTTAGACTAATTAGACCAGGACCTATAGTTTAACGTGGATTTTGAACCACTAACAAATATCCCCACTACCGTCAGGATTCGTTGCTGAAGCTTGTGGTACCAAAGGCCGGAGCGCTAACCAATTGAACACCGTGTGTTAAGCGTGTTAGAGTCATCTTAAATGGATCATAGACATCTAGTTCTTGTGCATTTGTACCAGCTATTAAAAATAATATATTAATAACAAATAAAATGTTTCTAACTCGTTTTTACTGTAATTAGAATATTTTAGCTTCATTGGCAAATTTACCAAATATGAAAATCAAGTTTTCATATTTGTAGATTTGGTTTGGTTTGTCTCTCTACGGTCATTTTGTGCACACTTTGGTCTAATTAAACCGGGATCTAAAGTATAACGTGGATTCCGAATCACTAACGAATATCCCTGCTACTGTCAGGATTCCTATATGAAGCCTGTGGTACTAAAGGCCAGAGTGCTAGCCAATTTGTCATTAGGCCGCTTTATTATAAGACGAATCAAACAATAGAATTAAGTTCACAAATAATTTTACAATAGAGAAGCAAAGTGAATACTAATTGACGTGGAGCTTTCAACAATAATCATGAACATATTTTCTTGAACAGCAGGAGTGTTTGAATATCAGGTCTGGGTAAGATATCCCCTTCTGATATTTCCTCCAATTCAATTAGCCGTTATATGCTAAATTCTCCTTTAAAAAGTAACGTGATTAATATTATATCACAATTGCAATTACATTTGAAAAGAATATCGAAAATTAAAATATTAAAAATTATGAGATACTAAAAAAAATAATAGTATACAATTTGTGGAAGATAAGTCGCTATTGATGAAAATTTTACAATTGCACATTAAAATTAATTTTGTAAAAAAAATCTATAACAATAATAATCTGTATACAGTTTTTGGAAATAGACAGTACCATAGGTTTCGAGTCCATGGATGTTTGTAGTGGTTCGAAATCTATTTTAAACCGTATGTCCCGGTCTGCCAGTAGGCAGACGGGATTATTGTCCACCATGGATTATTGTGTAAATGAAGAAAAATAAAATAAAGTCCCTAGTGACAAAATGTAATGTATTTTTAATACAGTAAGCTTCAGACTATTATTAAAATAATCGTTATTAGGGTCAATAAGGTTGATACTGAAACTTTAAAATCATTTTTTGAAAGTTTTAAATTATATGAATGACTTTCCAGTGGCTTTAGGGATTATATATTTATTTTTTAATCATCCATTTTGAATTTGTTCAACATCTATTCGTACATATTTAGTTGAATTCCATATTTGTTTCTAACTTTGAGGAATCTTTTAATAATGATATTGTAAAGCTACTTTATGAAAATGTCCAAGTTGTCAATCTCAGTAACCTGAAATTAGATGTACCTATAAGAATATTGAGGGATCTAATGGCAGAGTGAATAGCTCTCTGGAGCTCGGTGTCACAGGTTTTTCCACATGAATATTTGCAGAGGTTCGAAATCCACTTTAAACCACAGGCCCCTGTTAAATATGGCTATTCGGCGTAGGCCTGACAATCTACCTCGTAAAAAGAAAACTTAAAAAGACAAATAATTAGGCTGATAACCCCAACTGTAAAAAAGAAAACATCTGTCTCGAAATATACCAATAAGCAGATGGACTTTGCCCACCATGGAGCTGTAGCTCCGATATAGAACATAAATATAAAAAAAATTGAAATGTCAGAAAAACCAATAATGAGTAAATTCGACAAAATAATTCAGCATTCATAAATGCTCATTTCATATTATTAAAAGGGACAGTTCTTTAAGGAAAGATGCAAGAACCATATTTTAACCAATGCATTATTCTTAGAAAACATTCAGTACAGATGCTTATGATAATTATTGCAATTTCATGTAGTATATAATTTGATTTATTTATGGAATAAAATTTCACTAAATAAAATTGTTTTTAAAATATAATTCCTTTTCGAATTATAAGAAATTGTAAAAGCTAAACCTTTTTCTTTTCACTTTCCCCCATACGTTTCCTTAGAATAAACATTGCTACAGTGATCAGAATTTATTTAAAATAAAAAAAAAAAAATAACATAACAATTAATTCTATATGGCACTAAGCTATAAAATACTGCATAAAACACAATTACTACTATTTTTGCAAATAGCGATGTTTAACATTCGTTTTTTATTTTAGATAATAATTAATTAAAAAAAATATTTAAAAGAAATTAAAGAAAGAAAATTAAAAAACAAATAAAATAATATTAATGCCATTAAAAAATAATTTTTATAAATAAACTCAAATATGTAACCCCATTAAATAAACTACTTCATGTAAACACAAAATAAATATTCATAAGCAAATAAAATATTCATACCATGACGTTAAATAAAATACTTCATGTAACCACATTAAATAAACTACTTTATGTAACTACATTAAATAAACTACATGTAATCACTTTATATGAACTTCATTTAACCACATGAAATAAACTACTTCATGTAACAGCATTAAATAAACTACAACATGTAACAGCATTATATAAACTACTTCATGTAACCATATTAAATAAACTACTGCATGTAACCACATTAGAAAAAAATTATAACAAAACAACTCTATTTTTAAAAACATATTAACTTTCTCCATTGTGTTATGAATTAACTGTGAGGAAAATCATTTCATTAACTTCCTAGGCTTAAGTTTCTACTGCGCAACTGAAAACAAATTACAATAGCAATAGCCTTGGGGGGTAAAATGAGAATGCCCAATTCCTTTTCTAGATCGAAGCATCTAATTGAGTTATTCTAGAACCTGTTTGACACCTGATTTTCTTCAGGTGTTATCCCTGTTCCCGGAATAGCTCCCGTCAGTGTTCGATCACTGCAAAATTGGTACAGACGAAGATAAAAATGGCGGCATACAATGTTTGCTCTTCGAATATGAAACACTGGAGACTTCTCTGACCCCCATTCTTTCTTCTCCGTAACCTAAGGAAGATTAAATGCTCCTCTTCTAAAATAGAATCTCAGTTGAGATTGCTTAACAAGAAAACAGGGTGGAACATAGTAAGTAAGAGTAAAACTTTAAGGGTCAATTAAGAGTTCCGAAACTCTATAGCTATATCAGCCCAAGCTCTACCATTAAGTAAACTGCTTCATGTAACCACATGAAATAAAATACGTTATTCAACCAAATTAAATAAATTACTTCATGCAACTCCATTAAATAAACTACTTCATGTAACCACATTAGAAAAATATTAAATACTTCATCTAACCATATTAGTTAAAAATTAACTAATTTATGCAACCACATTAAATGTTTATTACCAATATTATTTACCAATATTTAAATATTTATTATTTTATGCAACCAAATTAAGTAAACTATTTCATCTAACCAAATTAAATAAACTACTTCATGTAACCATATTAAATAAACTACTTCATGTAACAATTAAATCAAGTACTTCATGTAAACCCTTAAATAAACTACTACATGTAACCACATGAAATAAACTATTTCATGCAACCAAATTAAATAAACTACTTCATGTAACCAAATTGCATGAACTACATATAACCACTTAAATAAAATACGTCATGTAACCCCATTAAATAAACTATTCCATGCTTACTTACAACAAAAGGAGAATATGTTGAAAAACATATTAACTTTCACCAAGATTTGTATTATGAATTAACTGTGAGAAAAATCATTAGGCGTTATCCCTATTCCCGGAATAGCTCCCGTCAGTGTTCGATCACTTCAAAATTGGTATAGACAAAGATAAAAATGGCGACATACAATGTTTGCTCTTCGAATATGAAACACTGGAGACTTCTCTGACCCCCATTCTTTCTTCTTCGTAACCTAAGGAAGATTAAATGCCCCTCTTCTAAAATAGAATCTCAGTTGAGATTGCTTAACAACAAAATAGGGTGGAACATAGTAAGTAAGAGTAAAACTTTAAGGGTCATTTAAGAGTTCCGAAACTCTATAGCGATATTCGGACCACTCTCTCCCATTAAATAAACTACTTCATGTAACCACATGAAATAAAAATACCTTATTCAACCAAATTAAATGAATTACTTCATGCAAAATTAAATAAACTACTTCATGTAACCACATTAGAAAAATATTAACTACTTTATGTAACCATATTAGTTAAAAATTAACTAATTTATGCAACCACATTAAATGTTTACTACCAATATTATTTACCAATATTTAAATATTTCTTACTTTATGCAACCAAATTAAATAAACTATTTCATCTAACCAAATTAAATAAACTACTTCATGTAACAAAAATGAAGTACTTCATGTAAACCATTAAATAAACTACTACATGTAACCATATTAAATAAACTACTTCGTGTAACAATTAAATCAAATACTTCATGTAAACCATTAAATAAACTACTACATGCAACCACATGAAATAAACTGCTTCATGCAACCAAATTAAATAAACTACTTCTTGTAACCAAATTACATGAACTACATGTAATCCCTTAAATAAAATACTTCATGTAACCCCATTAAATAATCTATTCCATGTAACCACATTAGTTAAAAAAATTACAACAAAACGAGCATATGTTGAAAAACATATTAACTTTCTCCAAGCTTTGTATTATGAATTAACTGTGAGGAAAATCATCAGGCGTTATCCCTATTCCCGGAATAGCTCCCGTCAGTGTTCGATCACTGCAAAATTGGTACAGACAAAGATAAAAATGGCGACATACAATGTTTGCTCTTCGAATATGAAACACTGGAGACTTCTCTGACCCCCATTCTTTCTTCTTCGTAACCTAAGGAAGATTGAATGCCCCTCTTCTAAAATAGAATCTCAGTTGAGATTGCTTAACAACAAAACAGGGTGGAACATAGTAAGTAAGTAAGAGTAAAACTTCAAGGGTCATTTAAAAGTTTCGCGATATCGGCCCACGCGCTAAAATATACATTGTTATCCTGGAGAATACATCAGCCCTTATTTGTTTCTCGCACTAGGCGTTAAATTTTACTCAAGGTTTAAATAAAAGCCGGGAAAGAAGATTTATTGGTTGAGTGATTATAGTACGCCCACGTATAGTACGCCCTGCGTGTTCTAAATTCTATTAAAAGTTTATTTAAATTTCTGGTAAGATCCATGCACCTTTCGAATCTCTAACAATTCGAATAATTCATGCTTCTGCCTTGTTAAAAAATATAAATTGTTTTCCGTAAAGGAAGGGAAAGTAGTTTGATATGATAATCCTTAAGGAAAAATATATTTAGTTGAATATGAATTCATGTTGCATTCATATCAAGTGTCTTAACGAAATATGAGTTTGTTATCAGATTATAATTTTCCTTCTATTCTACAATATAAAATCTAGTTTAAAGTGTTTAGTTTCCTTTTAAATCAAATTAGTTATATATTTTTTAATGAGTAAAAATAATTTGTTATTTAATTAAATCCCCAAAAAATGTATTCATAACTGAATATCAAAATTGTGTACAACTAGAAAATTTTTTTTTTACATTTCGAATATTAATAATATTGAAATTTCGTCATATTGCTCTGACTCGTGGCTCAGTGGCAATGTGCGTCGTTGGCGAGCATTAAGACTGATTGATGTTCAATCCGATGGCGGCTTTGTTGCAGACGCTGTTTCAAAAAACGAGGATTCTAAATGGTGTTTGTGATGTTCAGCTCCTTTCCGTGTTAGTCGAACTACCTGGTGGGAGTTTTCCGGGTTTTCTCCCATATGATCAGCAAATGCTTTTTGGTTCCCCGGGTTTTCTTCCCTAAAAGTCCTCCTGGAAGATTATGCTGTAAAAATGCTTACAAACTCATACTACTACTTTTCGTAACCAAATATTACAGTAGAAAATTTTAAAATCTTTATGCAAAATTAAGGAGAAAACATATTTAGATCCCGACTCGTGGCTCAGTGGCAACGCAAGCAGCTAGTAAGCATCAGGGCTGAGGTTCAAACCACTGGCGGCTTTGTTGTAAACACTGCTTAAAAAAAAGGAGTCTCGATGGCGTTTGTGATGTTCAGCACATATCCTCGTTAGTCGGACTACCTGGTGGGAGTTTTACGGACTTTCTTCCATACGATATTCAAATGTGGACTAGTTTCCCTAAAAGCTCTCCAGGAAGACTGTGCCCTTCAGATACACGAAACCAAGTCAGGCTTTCACCTACAGGAGCTATATCACAATAGTAGCCTCCCACCTTCTTCCCCCCCACAGGGGTTCATCAACCTCCTGTCGACCAAGTGAGATAAGAAACAACTGCAATTCATTATATTATGTTTCAAATGTTATATCGTATTAATGTAATTAATTTTTTATTAATTACTATTATATTTTTAAATTACGTTTTTAGTCTCAAAAGATTTCGCCATTCCTTTTTATTTATTTATTTAATCCATTGAAACATTTATTATTTATCCATTTACTAATTTTTTGTTTATTTTACTTCATTTACTTATTTTTGTTTTTTATTTTATTTTTAAACTAAATATGTTATACTTATTTAAAATAAAAGGGAAAAATTTTGGAGTAAAATTTGTAATGTATCGAAAAGTTTCTTTAGCTATTGATATAACAAAACCAAGATTTTTTCCAAAAAAGATATTATTTTGTAAAATGAACGGATCAATGTTCTTTTAATTGGGTAACATTGAATTAACTTTTGAGTAATTAATATTATTTTTTGCTTTAGTGCTTTTATTAGTTACGAATATACAATCTGAAAATTTTGAATCAAATTGGTTTCGCTAAATCAATGATAGATGGAGTAAAATTTTCATACTTTTGTATTATTCAAATTCCAGTAAATTACTAAAAATAATTATGTCAAAAGTAGTCCTACAAATAAATATATATATATATATATATATGATTCATATCAATGACAGTTCGCGAATATTATTCAATATTTCGTGTTTTGTTCAACAATTTACTGACTCGAATCATTCTTTTTCAAAATGAGTGATTCATGCTTTGCTTGCTGATTTACTAATTCATATCATTTCAATGTGTCATATGAATATTATCTATCATTTTTATTTGTTTTTCCGGCAGTTTATTTAACTAAAGATTTATTGAATTATCTTTATTTACAAATTATTTTTACCGAGCCTTGAATGGTTAGCCGGGCAAAACGGAGAAAGGAGCTGGAAATGGACCTTGGGAATTCTAGAGAGAAACACTGCTTTACAAATATTTAAATAATTACATGCATAAACTTTGGTTAAATCAATTATTAAAAATTAAATTATAATTCATATTCATGCAAAATAAGGACAATATAACAGTTGTTCGAAAATTAATTTCATACGTTGAAATGAGCGTGTTGAATTACTCATACAATTTGTATCATTTGAATTCGAAAAAATTGCTAGAAATATTCATACGTATCATTAGAATTGCTAGAAACATTCCTATATGAACGTATTGAATTATTCATACGAGTCGTATTATTCGAATTCGAATAAATTTGCTAGAAATATTCATATTAAAGGTATAAATTGCTAGAAATATTCATATTAAAGGTATAAATTACTAGAAATATTCGTAAATGAACATATTAAATTATTCATACGATTCGTATCATTCGAATTTGAATAAATTACTAGAAATATTCATGTCAAATGTATAAACTGCCAAAAATTTCATATATGAGCGTAATGAATTATTCATACGATTCGTATCATTAGAATTGCTAGAAACATTCCTATATGAACGTATTAAATTATTCATATGATTCTCTTTATTAGAAATGCTAAAAAATTCCTATATGAACGTATTGAATTATTCATAAGATTCGTATTATTCGAATTCGAATAAATTGCTAGAAATATTTATCTCAAAGTTATAAATTGCTAGAAATATTTATCTCAACGTTATAAATTGCTAGAAATATTCATATTAAAGGTATAAATTGCTGGAAATATTCGTAAATGAACATATTAAATTATTCTTACGATTCGTATCATTCGAATTAGAATAAATTGCAAGAAATATTCATATCAAAGGTATTCATAATATATAAAAATTATTCATATCAAAGGTATTCATAATATATAAAAATTATTCATATCAAAGAACACATATTATTCACATATATTATTAAGTATTTCGTGTTCTGTTCAACAAATTACTCTCAGGAATCATTTTTTTCCTTCCAAAATGAGTGATTCATGGTTTGCGTGCCGATGAACTAATTCATTTCATTGACTCATTTGAATACTGCCTGTCATTTGTCTTTGTTTATTTAACAAAAACTTTATTAATTATATTTATTTACCAATTATTTTTTTACTGAATGATTAGAAACAAACAAACACGATAACAAACATGAGAAAGGAGCTGGAAATGGACAGTGGGAATCGGTCAGAAATATGCTTGCGGAAAATGTTTAGGTTTATTTGTCGTTTTCAATCATCTCATGAGGCCTACCTTCTTTTCCTTTCTTACTAGGTTAACGGAGATATTCCTCAGATAAATGCACATATTCTGTAACAAAAGAAGCCACTGGATTCTCAAAATTGTGGGCTTTTTAACGAGAGTATTAAGTCGTTTTAATTTGATTTGCATTTTATAGCATGATTCAGCAAGAAAAACACATAATAATAGAAAAACAAGAAATATACATAAAAATGTCTAATTACCAGGCACTTGGACTTTTTATGTATATTTTTTATATAATATAATGATCAAGGATAACTTGCAATTCATGTCATTCGAATTCGAATAAATTGCTAGACATATTCATATATGAGCATATTGAATTATTCGCATCATTCAAATTCGAATAAATTGCTAGAAATATTTATATCAAAGCTATAAATTGCTAGAAATGTTCGTATATGGACGTATTAAATTAATCATAAGATTCGTATCATTCAAATTCGAATAAATTGCAAGAAATATTCATATATGAAAGTATTGAAATATTCATATGATTCGTAACATTCGAATTCGAATAAATTGCTAGAAATATTTATGTCAAAGATATTCATAAAAAAAAAAAATATGTAAATGATTCATATCAAAGACGGTTCGCATATATTATGCAGAATTTCGTGTTTTGTTCAACAAATTACTGGAACGAATCGTTTTCTTTTTCAAAATGAGTAATTTATGTATTGCGAGTTGATCAACTAATTCATATCATTTCATTGACTCATTTGTATACTGCCTGTCATTTGCCTTTGTTTATTTAACTAAAACTTTATTAATTAACTTTATTTACCATTTATTTTTATTGAATGGTTAGCCAGAGCAAACATTAGAAAGGATCTGGAAATGGACCGTGGGAATCTGTCAGAATTTTGTCTGCAGAGAATGTTTAGGTTTATTCAACGTTTCCATTTATCTGATGAGGCCTACCTTCTTTCTCTTTCTTACTAGGTTAACGGAGATATTACTCAGATAAATGTGCATTTCCTGTAACAAAAGAAGCCATTGAATTTCCAGATGATGGATTGTTTTAAGGAGAATATTATTTCGTTTTAATTTGTTTTGCATTTTATAGCATGATTCAGCAAGCTAAAAATAATAATAGAAAATATATATATATATAAATGTCCAAGTGCTTAGAAATTAAACATTAATAATCAATGATTACTTGCAATCAGAGCATATATACATTCTGCCATTTTAAGCAATTTACGGCATAAAAATCTCGTTGGAGTTTTAATTTTCATTTTTTGGATAGTTATAACCTAAGTTTTTTTTATTTATATTTTTTTATTTCCAATGGCAGATTATGAACAGTTACAGCAAAAAAGAATAACAAAAAAAAAAAAAAAAAAAAAAACATACAACAACAACAAAAAATAATACAACAAATACAACAAAACATGCTGAAACAGACTTCATTAATCTAACAATAATGCCAAGATACAGATCTTTTAGCCACTAAAAAGTGTTACCAGGTGCACCACGGGGAGGTAGATCCTAAGTAATATTTACAAAATTAACCGCTATAGGTTTTAACCTAAAATATAGTAGTATTGTGGTTTGAAGCAAATAATTTTTTAAATAATTTGCTTTTCTAAAATTTGCTTTATCGTTAGCTTTTAGATTTTCTTTAACAAATTATTTTTAAAAATTTGCTATATTTGCTATTTATCTCATCATGCTTGACCGTATTGATGGCCAATAGGCTAGCGTTGTGGCATTTGGTACCACATGCTTCATATGTGAATCCTGCAGGTGGTACGGATGTTGGTTAGAGGTTCGGAATCCACGTTAAAGTGTAGTTCTTGGTCTAATTAATAAAAATTAAACTAACAAAATCCCGGTCTAATTCATTAGCTTAAAGTGTTCTAAATTGAGAGTAGAGCGAAGAACCAAATCAAATGCACTTGATTGGTAAATACACTTTCAGCTCCAAAATTACAACTGACATGAAAAAGAAAGATTATAAATTCGTTATGTCTATTTGAATCAAAACAAAGATGATGTATCAATACAATTAGATTAAAGATATATTCAATCAGTAGTCTTATAGTGTCCTTTTTGTATGATTTTTTTTTTTCTTTGTTGATCATTAATGCTTCTAGATGTCAGCATATAAAACTTTAAAACTATTTGATTTGTTTACAATATAATCACTTCGGTACTTTTTTTTTTTTAACTTTTGGAACAATTTTATTTACAGTAACAATTGTCTTTTTTAAAAATATTTCCGCTCAAAAGACACTACACTTAAGAAGTATATTAAAGTTTTAAGTCTGTTGTAATCTACAATCTACTACAATCCTTTCTACAGTCTTAAGAAATACTCGTTATACTTAGAGCTTTCGAGGCGCGTTTTAATTCGTGGAGATTTAATTCCTCAAATATGAGAGAAAGTATTCAATATATTCAACTGTTTGTTAAGTTATTCAGTTTGAAAAAATGTATTTGAAAATCATTTTGAAAATAAATATTATGAACTTCATTCTAAATTGTGGCTCTGTCAAATCAAAATGTTGCTGCAAGAAAATTTTATAGGACGAAGTCCAAATTAAACAACAACAATAAATAAAAACTTTTATAAAGTAAATTTCCTGAAAGCATTAAATTAAATTTCCTGAAAGTAAAATGTAACTTCAATTAAGAAAATAAAGAAAACAGATAAAATACTTTTTCTTTAAAATTTACCAAATACAACTCTGCTGCATTTTGTAAAATAAATCAAAATATCTTGATTCATCGTTTCTTTTCATGGCAATATATATATATATATATATATATATATATATATATATATATATATATATATATATATAAACGGAAATTTAATCAAAATAAATGCTTGGTTCGTTACAGAAAAAAAAAGTATGTATTTCCTCTTAGCTTACTATTCATTTATATTACAGCAAATGAAAATTTATTCATTTTTAAATTGAGGAAGTTAAACATATATATATAATAAATTTTACCTACTGCACAATTAAATATTCGGTTTCATGATAATATAATGGATTCACCTTAATGGAACTAAGTTATAAATGCTCTGAGGTTTGCCTTGTTACAATTTCCATTTCGTAAAGTAATGAAAACGTTTACACCTATTGAATTAATACGGAGTTCACTGTCCTACGATGATCTAATAAACTTCATCGGAAATTATATATTAACATAATTTTTTATGAATATAAATTATATGTAAGCTTATAAAAAATATTGCTTCCAGAAATGGTATAAGAAGTTTGCCCATGAGTAGCAATTAAAAACCCATCAGATAATAACAAGGAAAGTGATGCACGAGTCATTAATCTTTTATGGCGGAAGGGAGAATGACCTATTAAATAGAATGGGAAACCTTAAACAAATGTTATATCAATGGCCTCTTTTATTTGAACAATAGAAACATTTCGCAGGAACTCTTCTTTGTTTCTTGCTATACCATCCATTCTTCTTTAAAACTACTGACGACATCGCAACATAATTCAAGTACCATTCATAATCGCTTTTGAGTTGCGAAACTTCAACTTTTACAATCGTTAATTAATACGGCCAGTCTGTTCTGTAATGATAAGAATACGAGAAGAAAACATGGTATCGTGAACGTATTGAACGAGATTGTTTGTGATTCATATATTTTACATCATCAATTGTATTTCTTAACGTTATCATCCTTTATTGCATAAGATTTATGTGTTCCCATGTTGTGCTTGGCTACATAGGAAATAATGCTATTGATTACATTATTCGAAAGGAAATGCCATTTCGATGAGAACTACTATATGTGATATATCTCTGCTTACATATTTTTAAAATTTTGTTTATATTCCAAATTTTTGTAATTTTTTGACGACGTAACAGGTGGGCTGAACAGTTAGCAGGCTAACACATAGATGGCGCTACTAGTAATAAATCCATATGAATTTTAGTTAGTCCTAACCTTCAAAAGACACGTGTATAAATTTGACAGCTGTTGCATTATTAGTAGTGAGTTGTAGCATTTTTAGTGAAGCAACTTTTGTTAGTTTGAAAAAATGGATAAAAAGGAATTTCGTGTGTTTATAAAGCATTGCTTTTTTTGGCGAAAAAAAAATACTATTGAAGCCAAGGCTTGGCTTGATGAACATTATTCGGACTTTGTACCAGGAAAATCAACCGTAGAGAAGTGGTTTGCTAAATTTAAACGAGGCGAAAGGAGCACCGAGGACGATGCACGTAGTGGACGCCCCAAAGAGACTGTTACCGACGAAAACATAAAAAAGTCCACAAAAATAATTTCTGATTTCCATAACCGTATTGGGTCGATATGTGACAATGGATGAAACATGATTCCATCATTTCGCACCGGAGTCCAATCGACAGTCAGCCGAGGAGACTGCACGTGATGAACACTAAAAATGCTATAACTTCACTAAAAATGCTATAACTTCACTAAAATGCTATAACTCACATACTAATAGTGCAACAGCTATCAAATTTATACACGTGTCTTTTGAAGGTTAGGGCTAATTAAAAAATCATATGGATTTAATACTAGTAACGCCATCTATGCGTCAGCCTACCTGTTATTGTGAAGGCAAAATTTATAATTTCAGTTCTTTTTAGGGGGCCTGATGGCCGAGTGGCTGGGGCTCTGGTTCTCGGTATCACAAGTTTCGATTCGAGCCCCGGTGGTGCCATAGATGTTTGTAGTGGTTCGAATAAACTTTAAACCGTAGGTCCCGGTCTTATATGATCGTAGAGCGTTGTGGGGATAACGTTACTCGCGTCCGTAGCATACCTTCAGCCTCACGTGCCAATTACCCAATTGGCACGTGAGGCTTGAAAGCTAAATAAGTAACGTCGGAGCAGGCCTTGATTATGGCATAAAATATAAGTATTTGCCAGACGCATTAGAAAAATATGGAGTTGGTAAAATAAATGAGTGCTCTGGTAACTTTGGTGCTTCAGGTTCGAATTGTGGAGGTGGCAAAGATGTTTGTTAGTGTTTCAGAATCCCCGTTAAACTGTAGGTTCCGGTCTTATTAGCCTAAAAGTGTGCACAAAATGAGCGTAGGACGACAAGCCTAACCTAGTTTAAGCTTTTGTGGTGTCCACAAAAAAGGTTCGGAAAGAAAATAATGAAGAGCATAAGTTATTTTTAAATCAGATTCATAACCTTGTTCATCATCAGCCACATTCAAAAAAATTATTTAAAATAAACTTTTATTATTCCATGTGATTTTAATAATGTGTATCTTGAAAATGATGTGATATATACTATGTTGCTGATTTTCCAATATAATTTATATCTGTATTCATTTCATTATTCTCTGTATTTCCTTTTGAACTGCCTGGATTTCAGAATGTAAACAGATAATTGTTTAAATTTCCTCAAAATGAATGTCTATGCTTATAAAAAAAAAGACTTAGAATTTATACATCCAAATTCCGTTTATGTATAAGTTATAAAATATGTTTGCAAGTGCTAAGTTATAATTCATAAATGATTTTGTGATTTAAATATATTTTATTATATATTATTTATGCTTAATGCTTCTTTTACATTTGAATATAAAATACATTTGCTGCAAGTAGACTGCTTTTCTTATTCATAACTTTCTATCAATTTTTTATAAGGCAATTTGATCTCATTATTTACTTGCCTTACAGCGAGAAGCTATTAAGACTACAGCCTGCCCTAAATGAGATACGAACACACACTCACAGAAAAACCTCTCTGACAATCAATCCATATTTCCGTAATTAAACTTCCAGATAAGGCAAATGGCACAAGTCACTGAGTTACGACAGCACGCGTCAGCAAGCTCAACTTGTAAGCAGTTGAACGAATTAGTTTCCAAATGCGAAATTTAATCACCCAAATAACTCGTTCCGAACCATTGATTCTCTTCCGTTTTGGTCTGCAAGGCGGCCGGACATCATTGTCGTGCTGCCTAAAATATTAGTCACGCAAGTGACGAGTGCTTTTTTCTTTTATGAGGACATGGGTCATCTTCAGAATCTTTTCGACGGGCATTTCCTTTGAAGGCTATTTTTTTCAAGTTTAATTTATGTATGTCATTTTTAATTACAGCTCTTATGTTGCCAAATTTGTGTTTTTGTTAAATGTCTTGTTATGGGAGAAATGTTCCGATTTGTAATTTAGACACATCTGTCCTATTTGTTCCGATTTGTAATTTTGTCCTATCTCCTGTAGTCCAGTATAAAAGTTTTCCATGTTATGGATTTACCAGGTCTAAAAGTTTTTTTAGTCTCTGAATGTTTTCTGGGCTTCTCCAAATTTTTTGTTATGAGCTTTACCGATCAGAAAATCAGACGCGTTTTCCACACCAAGTTATTGGATTTGGAATGCAATACATATATTTATTTTTTTAGGAATTAATACTTTATAATTTTCACTTTATTGTTTTTGGACATTCTATATATTATAAAATTACAGCTTTTTAAACGTATTAAACTTTAAAACTTAATGACCATTTTAATAGTGTTTTTTAAAAAGTTAAATATACATTGTGGCTAAAGAATTTTGTTAATGTTGTTGAATTTTAAAAAAACATTAATTACTGTGATACATATTTTATTTGTTGATCATTAATTTATCTCAATTTATAAATTATTTAAATATAATAATACTAATTCTTTCATTAAAAGTATATAATAATCCTAATTTGCAAATTTCAAAATGTGTTGACAAGCATTCTTTAGTTTGTTGCACTAAAAATAAGTTTTCTTTTTCAGTCTTCCTTTCCCACACATACGCCATTCAATTTTATTTATATGCACTTGATTGTATTTTTTGGCATAACTTAAAGGCCACCACACTTGTGAGGAATTCTATGCAAATATAATTAAATATATATAAATAAATGTTAATAAATTTTGATACATGTAATATTTGGTAGCCAATGGAACTTATAAAATTAGGGCTCAGAGCCTTTTCACTTAAGCTACTTTCTTTTAAACATCATGTGAAAACGCCGACAAAGTTATCCAAATCATTCTATTTAACTTTTGGTCGCCTTATAAATTAATTTCAAATGATAAGAAAGCATGTGTCATTTACTTTTTATATTCTAAAAAAGGAAATGACATTTAATGTTTATTTTCACTTGAACTACTAACTTTTAAAAATTGGGTTTACTGACATCAAATTAACTCATTTTGAAAGCATGTCTCGTTCTGGGTTAAACATTCCTATTTCTGACAAAACTGTTCCTCTCATTAAAATTCTAAAAGAAAACATGTGTAATTCCCATAAAATAATAAGAAAAATAACAAAGCTGCCTTAAAATAGTGCGAAGATAAAGACAAAGGACAAACGAATCATCGTTACTGTTACGAGTGCATTCGTCATCAAGTCCATTCGTTCATATCCGGCGACTGAAAGCTAACAAGTTCAAGAGCGGGAATTCCAAGAAAAGTGTCGTCCCCGATTCCCAGCGGAGTGGGTCGCCCACTGAACTTGGCCCAGTTCAGACACCGAGGATGGGCCAGCCCTGAATAGACAAGAGAAAACCTGCAGGCGAGGAATGTCGGTTCGGAATGCGCACGGAAAGATGAATGGCACGAACGACTCGATTCCGGCTTGACAAACAAATCTCGTAGAATAAGGTTACAACCGAAGCCTTCCAGATTTTGAATGATTTTGAATTGTGGCATTCATTAATAGTTTATAAAATGCGATTAATTTATACCATCCAAAGATTTTTGAAAAATAATAAGCTTCGATTTTAAATTGTGCTTTTCATTATTGTTTCTGCGATCCATATATAATATTGAGGATCCTTTCGAGCATAAATATTAAAGAACCAAAGGTTCTTTAATATTTATAAAGGTTCTTTATATAATAATGTTCTTTATATAATAATATTCTTTATATAATATGTATAAAGGTTCTTTAATATTAAAAATATCCTACGGACCTTTTAAACCAAAGTCCGTAGGATATTTTTAATAACTTACCTCTGCGCAATTCATTAGTTATAACATTGCCTAGTTGATTTTAGGAAAAAAAGTTAAAAGAAATCTTGGAAGTTTTAAATAGTTTTGAAGTGTATCTTTCACTAATTGATGACTACATTGATCCTGCAACGTTGTTTCTGCAATCGTTGTTTTGCAATTTCAACGTCTGCAATCCACGCCTTGCAGACTTTGAATAGTTTGGAATTTTGGCATTAATTAAAAGTTTATAAAAGGCGATTAATTCATACCATCCAAAGATTTTTTTTTTTAGGTGGATATTAAGGGTCCTTTGGTTTAAGGATTTGAAGGATTTTTCTTATAAGTAATTCTAATTCTAATTTTTCACAATTCATTAGTTATTACGTTGCTTAGTTGACTTTAAGAAAAGTTAAAAATATCCTTGAAAGTTTTAAATAATTATGAAGTGTATCTTTCACTGATTGATGACTACATGGATCCTGCAACGTTGTTATTTATTAGATTTATTACCAAAGAAAACAAGGCTATGGTAATGTTATCAATTAATCATTCTAATTAACCCACGCATTATCTATGTATGTCATAGAACATAGATGTAAATAATTAATTAAGTTGCAATTTTAATAATTGATTTACAGAATAATCTTTAATTGATTACTTGAAGTCTTACTGTTAAATGATTCATTAAATGTATTTTAAATTCTCTAAATGTGCTATTGAATGAAACAAGAAAATAATATGCATATTGTTTGTGTGTAAAGTATTTTCTTTTTTTTTGTTCTTCAATATTTTCCAATATTTGTATTTAATACTTAATCTACAATGAATCTTCAAAATAAGGCTATAAAATTATATTGCTTTTAAGATGATTACTTAATTTTTAACTTTTAAAATTCCAGATTGCTATTCGAGGAATTATTTGAATGAAACTACATAATACCATAATCTGTACTTGTTTATATTACTGTATACATATCTATACTTATGAGAAACGCCTTTTACTTTCTACTGTCAGTGTCACTAAGAATTATTTTTAAATAATATTACAAAAGAAGTATTTCACAAGACAATTCGTTATTCAATTTATTATACTTATAAAACTTTAAAGCGTATATTTATATTTGGCTTGAGAATATTTTATAAAATAAATTGAATAAAATATAAAATTCAGAAAAAGCATAAAAACTAGTCAAGAATTTACAACAATTTAAGAACAATTAATTTTGTCTCCAATATTTTCCATTAAATTTAATCTACAATGAATCGTCTGAGTAAGGCTATAAAATTACATTCATTTTAAGAGGATTACTTAATTTATTATTTAAATTTCAGATTTCTATTCGTTGATCACATAGAAAACACATTTTGCTTTCTACTGTCAGTGTCGATTAAAATTATTTTTTAAATAATATTACAAAAGAAGTATTTTGGAAGTATATTGTATAGGAAGGAAGTATATTATTTTTTACTGTCATTGTCATTTCAAATTATTTTTAAATAATATTACAAAGGAAATAGGAAGGATATTGGAATTTGGAAGGATATAGTATAAGAAGGAAGTATATTACTTTCTACTGTCATTGTCATTTCAAATTATTTTTTAAATAATATTACAAAGGAAGTATTTTGGAAGTATATTGTATAGGAAGGAAGTCTATTACTTTCTACTGTCAATGTCATTTAGAATTATTTTTAAATAGTATTACAAAAAGAAGTATTTTGAAAAACAATTTGCTATTAAATTATTATAATTATAAAAAAAAAAAAAAATTAAGCGTATGTTTATATTTGGTTTGAAAATATTTTATAAAATAAATTGAATAAAAATATAAAATTCAGAAATAACCTTAAAATTAATCTAGAATTTAAAACAACTTCAATAATACTCACACAAAAAAATGATAATAAATTTAAAAAAAAATATTTAAGAATTGCTAATTTAATCATTATCGAAAACCTAAAACTAACATTACCCACCAAAAATATTTTTCTCTGTCCAAGTTTGAGATTCTTAACAATCTGTAAAATAACTAAAGCTTAAAAACATTAAGGTAATAGGATACTAAAATTGCTTTATAATTATAAAGCGTTTACGAATATGATGCGTCTTTTCAAGAAGAGTGTAGGACCGAGAAGTTTTTACAGTAACTAGTTAATTAAGCCATCCCTAAAACAACAAGATCGTATAACCTAGGATGTTTTAACAGTGCCGCCATTGCTTATATGAAATTAATTAAAGTTAAACAAAACATACCACCATGTATTTTGTTACAAAGAATTAATTTTTATACTTGAAGGTCAAAGAAAAAAAACTTACGTCATTATTCAAAAGGTAATCACCGCATTATTAAAAATTCGTTTTCCCATTCTAATTAGAATATTTTATATTAAAACAAAACATTAATAAGAATAAAATTCGTTGATGTGTTTTTTTTTCTTTTAATAAATCATTAAAAAGTAATTATTTGTTTTAATGCCGTCAGAGAAATGATTTTTTTTTTTAAATTTCTAAGTAAATATGCCAACCTGGCATCAAACTCATTAATTAATGAGGGACAATTATGCCTAATTAGGAATTAAATTTAAAACTTAACCTTTCTGCAACAGTATGAAAACCTCTTTTTATCCCAGCTACAAAAATTTAAATGTGTTATCAAAATTGTTTTTAGTATGAGAAATTAATGTTACTGTAATTGAAAGCAAAAACTCTCAATTAATTGAGTCAAATTGGATGTTTTAATTCTTATACTTTTTGAATAAAAATTAATTAATAAAGTTAACAAAATCATTTTTAATTAACAAAATAAATAAAAAAATATAAAAATAACCACATTTTTATTATAAAAAATGAAGTTCTAATAAAATTTTGTTCCATCTTTATAATACATATTGATGAAGGTCAAGAAATTTTTTTAAATGTTAAAAACCTTACTCCTTAGTTAAAAGAGTTAGCAAAAATCGGTTTTAATTAACAAAATTAATAAAAAAACACTGTAAATGTAAAAACACTGTAAAACATTTTAAATGTTATAATCACCCCTTAGCTAATAATTTAACAAAATCACTTTTAATTAACAAATAAATAATAAAACGCTGTAAGAATATAGACATTTTTGTCATAAAAAATGCAGTTTTAATAATATTTCGTTCCATCTTTATAATACATATTGATGAAAGTCATTGAGTTTTCTTACATGTAAGAAACTTTAAAATGATAGCCAAATCTTTTGCCAAAATCACAAAATTTATCGCTATTGTCTTTATATGTTGCGTATAATCAGTGATTAAATTAGGTTGCTTCTCACTAAAAACTAAACACTAAATATTTATGATGCGTAATCCAATTCATAAACATTTTAATGAAAATATAATTAATTAAAATCAAATAATAATTATTAGTGATGTCTTGTTAATATTTAAAAAAATGTTTTTATATAGTTAATAAAAAAACTTATAAAAATACTCGTTATTTTAGTATTTATCAATGTTAATTAAATAATATTGTTTGTAGTTGTGCGGAATCCACTTTAAGGCATCCTACCCCGCAAAAAAAAAACATCTCCTGTCTTGAAATCTGCTATTAGGTAGACAGCCCTTGGCAAACGATGGGTCTGTTGCGATACTGATGATGATGAAGAGGAGGATGAGTTACATATTATTTCGTTTAATTAATGTTTATTATTATTTATCTTCGTTATTTTAATGTTGGAAAGTTACTTTTAAATTGTGGGTTGAAATTTTTATAAAAAACTGCATTTAAATTCACATTAACACGCCACGCAGTAAAAGAAAATGACATTCATTTTGAAATGTCTACAGCTGTAAATGGCATGCATTTTCTGACTATGCCAAATGTGATTTAGAATACCCGAGTAGATGCCAATGCATGTTGAATTCGTAATTAGAATAAGAAATTATTCTATACCAAAGATTTTTATATAAATACTTTTCAGACACTGCATTTACATTTCTTAAATCCAAATGTTACAACACTTCAGTATATTTTTTTCTTTTTGAACCGTCTTGTTATAGACGCAAATGATATCGATGTTTTTTACCAAGAAATATTCAAATTCCATTCGACGTGTATTTTCTTTATTTTTCTTATTTAGCAGCTGTATTTTACTTTTAATATTCCTACATTTTTGCACAAGTTGTTTATTATCTTGTCTAGGAATAACTAAAATCTCTCCTTGATTTTAAATATTCGAGTTTCTGAAATATTTTGTATAGTTTTATGCACTTTTTTTCGTGAATGTTATTGAAAGCTTTATAATATACAAGCTGTGTACAAATAAAATATAAAAACAAAAAGTTTTATTTAAAAATAACTACAAAAAATGTTATAGTTAACAACGAAATTCAAAATAAAATTATTTTTAATTAAAGAAGATTTATTTTTATTCAGAATTGAAAATAGAAATCTAAAATGATATACTTTAAAATGCTATTAGTAATGCTTTAGCACAGCAAATACAAAAATATAAAAATTCTGCAACAATACAACACAAAAATACAATAATTCTGCAGCAATAGAAATACAAAATCCAATTACAAAATAGAAAAGCAACTTTGTACAAAAACAATTACAAAATACAATTACAAACTGCAATTACAAAATGCAAAAATACAATTATAATTACTGCACAATTACAAAATACAAAATACAATTAAAATTAAAAAAATAAAAATACAAAATACAAAATGCAATACTACAAAAGTATGATTTTTTACAGCATATACAAAAATTCTGATTCTCTTGTGAAATTATTTAATTTATAAACATTTAGATTTAACTTTTTGCACAATAAAATGATTATGTGGTGGGATTTTATTAATTTTCTGCATCAATACGAAATGTTTATTTTTTTACCAAATTTAGCATAAACCACTTCAAAGGAAATAGTAATTTATGGTAGTAATTCGTTCGTTGATAACCTCGTTCGATTACTTCATTTGCTCTTTGTAGAAAAACCGTGTTTCGACGAAGAAGGAACAAAATTGTAACAGCATGAAAAACATAGTTAATGTGGTGAGGAAAAAGCTACAGCGCATACGAACAATGAAATTCGAATACCGTAACAGAAATTCAATTAACTCATATTTGATCATTGATTCAAATTAAACGGAAAATTCTAACAGCAAAAAAAAAAAAGAATCTTTTTTCAAGGTAATAGTTAATGGTGTACAGATTGTAGTTATAATATCATGGCTATATAGTTTTCAAGGTTATAGCTGATGCTTTATTGTTTTTATACAGCATTTCAAGGTTACAGTTCATGCATTATTAATATAATAAATATAGTGATATTTTTTTTTATTTGCAAATGCTTTAATTAAAACTTTACTGTTGATCATTCAAAATGCAACTATGAGGAAAACATCAGAAGTACATGAAATTTACACCATGCTTTACCTTGATAGAATATGTAAATGATTAGCAGTTCAACACAGGCACCTTTTGGCCGAGTGGCTAACGCTCTGTAGCTAGGTACCATCAATTTCGGGCTCGAATCCCGGCGGTGCCATGGATGTTTGTAGTGGTTCAGAATCTACTTTAAACCGTAGGACCCGGTCTCATATGACCGTACAGAGTCACGGAGCCCAACCAGACTTCTCTCTCACCCACATCATTTCCAAACTCTAAAGGGTCAAAGCAGTTCTAGGCACAGTGATGTGGTGTGGCGTAATAGTAGTAGTAGCAGCATTTCAGCACAGAGGTGCATTATCACTTTCAACAAACGCTGTATAAAGAGAGAGAACAGGACAGAAAACTCCTTTTTTAAGTACTGAAATTGCTTTTTCGTTTTTTTTTTTTTTACTCTGGTAGTTTCTGTGTGCTCTTTAAAAAATGTGAGAATCTATAGAGCCCATTAATGAATTTAACAAAGGAGGAGAATTGTGTTGGGTATAGGGCTGACAACCCTACGCCGCACATAGAAATCATTTCATGTTTCGAATTTACAAGCAGACAGACAGCCTTGTCCCACCATTGGTGCCGTTCCGCCATTCAAGAAAAGAATTATGGCTTTTAGAGAATGCGGGGAAATTCTTCAGAAAAATACTACTCATGCCGGACTTAATCCAGCCTCAGTGATATTGCAGATGCGTCGATAGATACAGAACGAACAGCACAGATCGACTCAAACGATTGCATCAATCTCATAGCACCACCAAATGTTAAGCAGGCATGTTGTGTGTATAGAACTGACGGATTTCGTTGCAAAAGCGTCCATTACTGTGATAACATTTGACTTAGAGAACATTAGAACACAGACATTTATGTTTGCAGGATAACTACGAACCCTGGACATGAACAAACTAATGGCACGAAATTTACTTTTCAGAAACATGATTTTACTTACAACACCATGATGGTGATATACGAGTCTGATAACACTGTAGAGATTGAGAGCTTAACGCTTGCACTATGCATCACTATATTTGTCTTTCACTTGCCATTATGACTTAGAGTGAGATTTTATTTTATTTCTGCACTGTAACTTGGAACTTGCTATCTTACATCATTATCGAAGATTACATGCGACCATGTTTCAAAGAGACAAAGTGATATTATTCATAGAAAGCAATGTTCAACAATTCTTCGTTATACAACATTGTATTGCTGCCGTAGCTTGCCTAATCTCTCGCCCATAGAACACAACTAGTCGATGATTGGCAAATGGTTGACTCAATATACCCCAGCCGTTACTGCTTCAGATTAACTGTGCGCAATTCTGAAAGTAGCATGTATTAATACCACAAGAACAAAGCCTCTTTCATTCAGTGCTGAGGTATGCAGCAGTAGTTATTCTCATACACCGCTGTTATACAAAATATTGATTTCCTGATTTCCTCATACTAAAAAAAAAAAAAAATTCAAAAGGGTTTATATTTTCAATCCTTTGACTTTTATGCTTTGTATTATTTGTTTAATTTGGTTTTGATTTCTCTTGAGTTACATTTTAAACAGCCAGCTGTGTTTATCTATTTCAGCCAAATCTCCCATATTATAGTTTTGATTATCACTATTAAAGTTTCAATAATATTAAACTAAATAATCGAATTTTTTCTTTTACTTAGATATGCTCCATATAATGTAGAGTTACCGAGCTTTGTATAAATAAACTGAGAGTTATTTATGTCTTTGATTTCAAATGTGTCTCGCCATAGAATCAAAGGTCTTTATCTTTAAACAAAATGACATTTTAAGTTCAAGTAAAATTGATTACTTTTGAGTAGGTAATGTGAAAAATAATTGATCAATTAAATAATATTGTACTTGTGTAGATACCATGTGACGGCATTTCACAGTTCATTACCATCACTACCAGTGAACGTCTTGATTGCTTATGAAAGTCCTGATTCACGAAGCTTTCCACGTTTTTCTTAAGATTCATCAAGATAGTCACCTCGAAACTCCTACTAAAAGATATTATTCTCCTCTACTATTCATAACTTTTCAAGAAAATTGAAACACTGCAAGTGACAAAAAAGTAATATCAGCTCTACATTCTTTGCAGATTGTAGGCTTTTGTTTTATTTATTAAGTTATCATCTCTAATGTTTTGTTTAAATCTTTTTTTTTTCAGCTCTGGTGATTTTTGGTGGAGGCCACTGTGCACCATATTTCGGTAGCGAGATTGGACTGTTCAAAACCCATGCTCACGAAGTAGAAGGACGAGTGTACGCGGTGGATGACAGGACACTTTATATCAAGGGATTCTCATACGATGGACAGGGACCAGGTGAGTTACCGTTCTAACATTTAACAGTAATTACCTTAAAATTTGTCTTTAAGGTTAATCGGTTTTGAAATACACACACATATATTGTATGCCAAATAGATTCAAATTTCGTCCAACGTTCGTTTTTATATAAAGTATTCTCTGATTCATTAATAAACAGGATTCATTTGATTTATCTAATTGATTTATCTATTTAATATGTAACGAATTCATTCAATTTATTAATGATGATTCATAATGGTTTGATTGATAATGATTGATAATTGATAATTTTATAATGATTGATAATTGATTTTAATAATGATTCATAATTGATTAATAATGATTAATAAGGATGCATGACATCACAACTGATGTCATAATGTGATGTCATGCATTCATTATGAAAAGGTCAAACATACGTCATTTCGTATTCATGAGTAATTATAGTGACAATTTTAGAATTAAAGAAATTGACACATTAATTTTAAAAAAATTAATTATTTTAGAAAATGCATAGACAAAATTTTTCCTTTTTTTTTCCTCAAACAAATTCGCTCTATTGATGTTATGATTAAGAATTTGCATAACATTTTACATTATTTATATTTTTTTATCATCTATTTTAAGATAAATTCTAAAGGGAGAATAGATTATATCATCCATCGTTGAGATTACTGTTTATATATTTTGCTATTGATAACAGTTTTCATAGATTTGTGTAAACCTTTATGCCCAAAATCGCCTTGAAAGCATTAGGGAAAATCTTGCTATTTCTCTTTTAAGCTATTAGGATCTATAAAAGTGTTAGGTAAACCATTTTTCTCGTCATTATCTGATTCAAAAGCAATATTGCCGTCTTTTTTTCCTTAAATTCTAGGAAATTATCTTCTTTGGGTGAACTGGATTCACAAGTTGGAGTGCCATCTTTTAGTTCATCAAACGTCCTCAAAGTTTCTTCATCCGTTAAGAACTTCTTCATTTTGTGTACCTTAAAATAACTGGAACAATTCGTGCAAGATCACGAAAAGATATTCCGAACACACACATAAAAGATAGAAAAAAGATAACATCTTGGTTTAAACCAATTTTAGATATTGCAAAGCACTATGTGTCCTGTTGTTGAATTTTTCTGAAGTTAATTTTATGTTGAATTTCAAATTTGCTGAAAAATGGAAGTTAATTTTATGTTAAGTGGTTGCGAATTACAACTCCACTTTAGCATTTTTTCTCATGAGAAGAGTTTTGGCATTTTTTGGAGAGAGGAATGCATGTTATTTTAGCAACCCATCACTCAAATTTAGCAGTAGATAGGCAGTATTTTGGGCAGTTATATTACATGCAATCCTATAGTTTTGTACTGATGAGAACAACCTGTCACTCAAATCTGATAATAGATATTCAGTATCATGGATAATGGGATCTCATGAAATTAGCTATTGTCTGTGCGACCTTCACAGATCGAAACAACTACAGATTGAATATGAACTATAACATGAGTTATTCCATCATGATTGGGGACATACTATGAGCTGAGAAATGTTTACTCCAATGAGAAGAGAAGGAAGTGAGGAATAGGCCGGATATTGCCCTTGTGGTATCGTGTATCACACTGTGTGATAATATGATAATTAAGGTCTGCCGCAAACGAAGCAATTAGATTCGACATAAACTCGAGAACTCTGAAAAACACCGATCTTGGAGTGAACTGTATTTGTGATTTAATCGTGCATTTGTGATCAAATTTTATTTTAATTTTTAATTTCTTTGTATAATAACCCAGAGTGCTTCTCATGAACCTGAAAATTGCCATCTTCCTGAAATCTGCTATAGATCTAATATAGGCCGAGACGTTACAGCACTAACTGTTAAAAACGTAAAATTGACCAACGTACAAGCACGGACATATTTATAAATCTGCAAAAAATTTAACTAAATACCTTAATATATTTGATATTTTTTAAAAAAAATAATCTCTGACAATTAAAAAACTGATTATTCTTTTTCCAGATGCCTACTTCTGGGCTGGAACTTCTTCGAAACCAGATGCGACAGGTTTTATTATACCTGACGAAAAAGGGAAGTAAGTGGATATGTTGATTCGAACAATCGTTTATTAATAGTCTTTAAGACTTGGCACTTCTAATTTTAGAACAAAAATATCAGTACTTATATAGTCGCAATAAGTTGACAGTCGCAATAGGTGAAGCGAACAACTATTTTGCTAGAACTTTAACTTGAAACACGAACTTTGGCCAGTGAAAGAATAGTTAAATTTGGTTTGTCGCTCTACAGTCAGTTTTTACTCACAGTAAGCTAATTAGACCGGAACCTATAGTTTAACGAGGATTCCGAACCACTACTACTACTATACCACACCACATCACTGTGCCTAGAGCTGAGTTGCCTCTTTACAGTTTGGGAATGAAGTGGATGAGAATCTGATTGGGCTCTGTGACGCTCTACGGTCCTATGAGACCGAGACCTAAGGCTTAAACATGAGACTGAGACCTACGGCTTAGAAGAATATGGACATGATTATTTTAAATAAAATTTTTTTAATGTTTTTCAGATATCTGATTATAGGACATAAATCTAATTTAAATAATAAATTATACTCTTAATTATTTCCTTCCCGAGTGTTTTTCGTGGAAACCACAAAGCTTATGCTAGGTTTGATTTGTCGCTCTAAGGTAATTTTGTGCACACTTTAGGCTCATTAGACCAGTGCCGACAGTTTAACATAGATTCTGAACCACTAAGAAACATCCATGTCGCACCAAGATTCGAATCCGAAGCCTGTGGTACCAAAGGCCAGAGCTAATAACCCATCGGGCTGCAATGGTTAGATAAATGTGATTTCGAACAATGGAAGATGACTTGTCCAAAAAATGCATTTTATACTAGTTAATTTAAAAAGAACATTTATGTTCATGTTATGTAAACAGATAAAAGCATTTATAGTAGTTTTCTATATAATAATAAATAATTTAATTTTTTAACAAGTTGACAAAAATTTTAACCAAGGAAGAAAAAAATTATTATAAAACAAAGAAAGAGGTTACAGAAAAGCGTGAGAAAAAATTATTTGAATCTGATTCCTTAATAAGAAAAAAGATCATAGTTCTTTAAAATCCACATCTAGGCAAATATGAAGGAAAAAGTAGCACATTATTAAAAAAGTTTTAATGTCTCTTTTACTATCAATTATATATATATCTATGCAATATATGTCTATTATATCTATATAATATTATTATGAACTAATGAAATTTCATTATTATACAAATTTGTAAAACTACGCAAAATGTAATTATTAAAATTGTGCCAGGTATACTTTCTTTTTTATATAATTTCCAATCAAAATTTGAGATACAAACACAGTTAAAAAATAACGTTAAAAAACTGAAGTATTAATCTGTAAATGTAATGTTCAAAATATTTTTATAATAAGGAATACTTTTTTATGTTTAATTTTTCTAAAGAAGTAATTTTGTAATAATTAGTCTTGCAAAGCATTTCTAAATAAAAATAATAACTGTGCTATCTTTTATGATATTTTATGAAGAAACACTAATTACAATTTATAATTAATATTCGATCTTCGTAAGAATAAATTCTTAAGGAAAAATAATTTATAATTATTTTATAGGAAAGTCCGTTACAAGAATACAGAAATAAAGATATCTTGTTAAGACTTTCAGGAGGAAAAACTCTCAAAAATATAAAGTGGTTATCAGTTTGGTGCAGAAAGTTCAATGTAAGTGGATTTTATTTCTCTTTATTAATAAGTAATATGATCTCACAATTGTGAATTATAAAATACAATTCTTAATTAAATGATAAAGTATTTTAATATATTATAAGGTTCTTATAATGTTAGTTAGTTTTTAGTTGTAATTGTCTTGTTGTTGTTGCCGTATAACCTGAACAAAATATTAGTCCAGACAATGCAGCCAATCATTCATCCTGACTTTGACAGCTGGGCAAAGTCATGGCGAAGAATGAGCTCGTTATCAGGGCAGTTGCCACATTTTGGGTATTTTTAACGCAGTCAGCAGAAATTTTCATATTTTTATGGTGCTTCATCCTTAATCTTGTGAGAATAGTAGCTGTTTTTCTGTCGACATTTAATTCAGTATTTTGGTATTTAGTTTTGATCTTAGAAGGAATCATAAGTTCTGCAATATCAATTTAATTTAATTTAAGTATCTGCAATTTCATTAAATTTTAAATACACATGATCAAGTATCCATTGTAGTATACACATTGTGAGCAAGCTGTGGATTTTTTAAAACATATATAATGTTGTAATAATTGATAATAATTGTCTTTGTTGAATAAACAAAATCAAAATAATGAAATATTAAGTTTATAAAAACTCTGAGTACATTACCATAAATAATTTAAAAAAAAATTATTTAATACTAAATTTCCAAGATATTTTCAAAGAAACAAGTGATTATATTTTTATTTCAAATTTAATTTTTTAATCAACTAAAATTTTTATTTGATTATCAATAAATAAAAATAAATTTTAACAGTAGAGAAAGAAAAACATTTATAACAAAAATACTCTTAATTCTGCAGAAATAAAGTAGGAAATAAATTAGGCATCAAAACATTGGTTAATATCCAAACAATACATGGAAAAGAATACAAATTGGCGGACAAATCTTTCCCACAACCTTATTTCGATAGCCGAGTCGAAGCCATCCTCCTTTATGAATGACGTTAATGCTTCCATTCATAACTGCTATTCCAATTTCCCAAAATTCTTCCGAGTAGTTATTTTTGAGAAAATTGTTCCATAACTTTCCCGCCACGAGCAAAAAGATAATTCTCCATCATTGTGCTGCCAGAGAAGATTGCGTAATTTAACTTTCCATTTAATCAATTTTTACGATCTTTCATCTAAACTCACTTCTGATGGCCGACAGACAGACGAATAGAATGCTTAAAGATCATTAGAGTCGAATCTATCGGTGAACGAGGTCACTTCCTATTCTGCAAATGGAATACGGTACTTTTTCTCGGGTGGGATAGGAACACTACACGAAAGCAAGGTTCCATCTGCTTGATGGTTTTGTGCTTCTGTTAAAAGACGTTTGCGGAAGCTCAACGTCTCGCTGAGTTTTCCTGTTGGACTTTTACAGTTGTGCTTAACTTTTACGATCGTGTGAAACGGTAGTTTTATGGCGCATAACGTGCTGTTCCTTTTTTTCTGTCTTCGCTTGGTGAGGTCCCATTAGGAGATGCGCTTTTCGATATTGCTCAGATTTATGAATGGACTCACAATGGATGTCTTTGCTGTGGAGGTACAACTGTTTTGAACTTTGCATAATGATGCAGCTATATAATGGTCACTAAAAGTTCACTCGTAAGCTAAGAAAACGTGACATCTATCAAGAAATCTTCAATAAAATGTTTTGAAAAGTAGAATGGTGTCATAACCACCAAAATTAATAGCTATTCAGCTAAAATATTTAATGGCAAATAAAAGTAATATTTTTATTTTTTTTTTAAATATCCGCAATATGTATTTATCTTTCGATCTTAGAATGTAAGAAGCATTTAAAACAAAATAAACAAATTTTTCATAATAGTCCGGAAAATAAATATTTAAATAAAAACGCTAAAATGTAAGATAAATGAATATGTCATAACCACCAAAATTAATAGCTATTCATTTAAAATATTTAATGGCAAATAAAAGTCATTTTTTATTTCTGATAAATATTTACAATATGTGTATATCTTTCGATATTAGAATGTTAGAAACATTTAAACAAAATAACAAATTTTCCATAATAGTCAGAAAATAAATATTTTTATAGTATTTGTTAAATAAAAACATTCAAATACAAGAAAAATATTTAATTTAAGGGTTTCTAATTTATTAGAAAACAGTAAATATGTATAATAAATACCTTTTGAATATAAGTATGGAATAAATTTGCACTGTAATTATGTATTGAAGTCTTCAATAAAAAGTTTTATACGAATTAAACATGCTTCCTTGAAAAAATAAAAATATACACATTATAAATTTAAAATCAATATTCATTTTTAATTCATAACATACACTCTAAAATATAATTTATCACTTTATTTTTAACAATTAGGGTAACTCTAATTGATAAATAATTCTACCAACTACCCTTTTAATATCAATTAAAACTGAAAAGGTAAAAATAATTAATAAATATAAAATAATTTTTAAAAAACCACAAATAAATATATAATCGTTTTCAGCTATAAGCCATAAGGCAGCTTGCCTGTTTCAATATTTCGTTGTTTTTATGAAATTAATCTCATGCAAAAATGATAAACTCGTTCAAAAATTCAATGATGTTTTACGTGTGAGTTTTTCAATATGTTTAATTACAATCAAGCTATTTATGTGTGTTATGTGTTCTATTTATGTTACAAATTTTTACCTATGGAAATGGTAAAGCAAATTAAAGATGTTATAAAAATCTTTTCAAAAAGATAGGAGAAAATAAATTCATTTACATTTCCAGTAGTGAATTTATAAAATGTGTTTGACAATCTTGGAATATAGTCGTAAATGTAAGACTAAACATCCCAAATAAGAATGACAAGATTATCCATTTTACTTTACTTTTATGAATGGTGTTTAAGTTTTTGAGATAACTAGAATAGGAAACCTTATTTTTTTCAACATGTTCTTTTCGTGTAAAAAAAAACCCGAAGCAATTTTAGGAACACAAGCAAGGTTTAAAAATGCATCTTCTAGAAAATTCACGTTCTTGTTATAATAAGTGTCGTTACTTTCGACAGGGAGTAGGTCGTTGAGGCTGGTGATATGTAGGTCATTTACGAGGAGGAATTTTATACAAAGGTCTAGGTCACGGCAGGATCGGTTAGTGTTACTAACACAAGCGGTAATGAAAATAATAGCTCGAAGCTCATATTAAAACCACTAAACTGAATATAAGCACGTTTTTATATGACCTGTTTGTCTGGAAACTGATCATATAAAAGTGGAAGACTTAAAAAAAAAGAGTAAAAATACTCTTTGAGTTTTTTATTTTGTTTTTACACCAATTATTATTCATGTAAGGGCAACACAACAAAATTTTAGGGAATATTTATTCTGAATTTTAAATACATAATATCTTGTTCCTTGTAATCAAATCATGTTTCTAAATAAAAAGACCTTGTTCCCATGAATAATGATTAATAATAAATGAATAATGGAATAATGATGAAAATGATGAAAAGTAATGAATTGGAATAATTAAAATAATTCAATTGGAATAATAATGAATGATAATTAAATTGGAATAATGATGAATAATAATTGGAATAATAATTGAATTGGAAGGATGACGAACAATATTTGAATTAATGAAGAAAAATAATTGAATTGTATAAATGATGAATAATAATTGAATTGGAATAATGATGAATAATAGTTGAATTCGAATAATGATGAAAAATATTTAAATTAGAATAATTATGAATAATATTGGTTTTATTTTTTTTTTTTTTTATAAATATATTCAAAAAAAAGAGTATATTAAAAAAAAAATGATGTATTTTATATCGATTGGCAGAAATTTCTGGTATTCATTTTTCTGAGATTTCTAATAATTATATAAAATGTTGTTTATTCCGTTAAGATTTGATATAACCTGGAAACAGCAGAATTAGGTAATTACGAGGGTTTCTTAATAAATACAAAAATTATTTAATTGTAGACCAATCTTCTTTTAAAAAAATATTTTTCCTCACATTTAACTCATAGGAGATTGAAAAAAAATGTTTATAAAAATGATAAAGATCAACTGGCAACTAGCAACTGGCTTACCGATTACAGAGGGGATAGATCCCTTAACCTCCTCATATTAATTCATATATAAAATTGCGATTATTTATTGGCTGCTTAAAATGCCAGTAAATGATAAAAAATAATGTTTCTAAAAAAATTCAAAATAGTACTCTGAAATAGTTAAAATACTTAAAATAAAATAAAAGTAAGATAAAAAACAAGTATTATAAAAAAAAAAAAAAATTTTTAAAGTCAATTCCTACTTTTTTTTTCACTCTATTGCAGAAAGTCCTTTACAAATAATTTTCATTCATTTTTTTTTTTTATCTGGCGCCATCTATTGGTAGATAAATGCAACTTAATTCTAAAAAAAAAAAACTAAAATTAATGAATTAAATTTAATTAATGAATTAATATTTGAAAAAACTGTATTAACATCCAGTGTCGTCCACTACAAGTTCAAAAAAAATGTATTTGAACTTGAGTGGATGAATAAAAAAGCCTTTTATCAACGATTGAAAATTTGAACAAGATATATATATGGGGAGAGTGTGAGCTAATAAAAGGAATTGAATAAAAAAGCTTAAATTATAAAATAAAAAGAATTTAAATTTAATTTGAAAATCTGAGAATCTCTTAAATTTAATTTTATCTGAGTATTCATTAACGTTGTGTGAATTATTCTTCATTAAGAATTTAATTTGAAAATTCGGTACAATTAAGGACCAGTTTAGAAACCATAAAAGTTGTATGTCATAAAAAAAAAAAAAATTGTAGCAGACCGTGTGCAGCATGTTGTAATGATGATCTGAAAAGTAATAATTATTCCTCAACAAGTAATATAAAAAAAAAAAAATTAAAGTCAATTCCTACTTTTTCTTAAATATATTGCAGAAAGTCCGTTATAAATAATTTTCATTCATTTTTTTAAGTTTATCTGGCGTCGTCTATTGGTAGATATAAGCAACTTAAATCTAAAAAAAAAACTAAAATTAATTACTTAAATTTAACGAATGAATTATTATTTGAAAAAACTGTATTAGCATCCAGTGTCACCCACTACAAGTTCAAAAAAAAATTTATTTGAACTTGAGTGGATGAATAAAAAGTATTTTATTAGCGATTGAAAATTTGAACAAGATATATATATAGGGAGAGTGTGCACTCATAGTAGGAATTTAATAGAAAGCTTAAAATATAAAATAAAAAAAGAATTTATAAGTTAAAAATTCGGTACAATTAAGGACTAGTTGTAGAAGCCATAAAAGTTTGTTTGCCATCAAAAAATTGTAACAGAATGTGTGGAGCATGTCGTAATGATGAGATGAAAAATAAGAATTAATCCTCAAAAAAAAAAAAAAATAATGATCAATTTAAAATAAAGCAAATTAAACATATATATATATATTTCATTTCAGGCAAACTTTGGCGACGTTCATATACCTTCAAATCTGGTCATTCCTCGCCCAATGGAAATCGGCCGGATTCCGACCCTAGAACATGGAGTCTCTTCCGGACCTGTTCTTGTAGTAGACACTCAAACACTTCTTGTACCGGACTTCACTTATGATGGAAAAGGACCGGGTAAGGAACTTTCTGTAGTTATTATAAAGCATTTATTATCAGGTATAACGGAAGTATTACAAAGCAATGAGTCTAAACTGATAATTCATTAACGCTGTCTTAATAATTCATCATTAAACACTTATTTAACCATTCAAGAAGAACTAACTGTAATTGCAAGGCAATTGTTTACCTCAGCGTGAAGGCTAATTTTTAGTTGAAGATTAAAATTTAGGCGACTGGCTGTAGATTTTTTTCCTTTTAATTTAGCTTTTACATGCAATAATTTTGCAAGATTTATTTTAATACGACCTCTGGTGTTTAATGTTGAAGGAAATGAAAATTGTTTGTGGGTTTCAGTCAAATTTAACTGTAAGCCAGCATCATTATTAGTTTTAACCTCGGAACTTAAATTTGTCACTTCAACTGTCATTAACATAGCAACCGTTGTTAACTTAACTCTCCTTATATTTAACGTAATATTTTATGAATTGCTTTAAATATATTTTTGTAAGACAAATGAAAGTATGCTTGTTCATGGTAAAGTACTGTTTAAAGATGTAATAATTATAATTTGATATTATCGTTGTATTACTTTTAGTTAAAAATTGAAATGAAACTATGTAGCACTGAAATTTGTGAACAAAAAATAAAGAAAAAGACAAATTTATATTGCCATTTATTTGTTTATTATGTAATGTATTTAAATTTTTGTAAGAAATTAAAAATAAATTAAAACATTAAATTTTTAAATTTCTAGCTTAATAAGGCAAATAATTTAATTACTATAAATTTTCAGACATATTCCAATTGTTCAAACCATGATTATTTTTCTTCATTATATGAAAAATTTCAAATTAATTGTTTCCATCATATTGTAGGAATCATTTTTAAATTATTAAGGAAAAATAGCATCCAATCTCTCTTTCGAATTAAAAAAAAACAAACATAAATAGCTTTTTTTTTTTATTGATAAATCTCATTTGACATTATTTTTTTCTTTTATCCAAGAGTCAATACAACTATGTTTTACTGTTCTCTTTCAAAATAAGAGAATAACTTAAACAATAGCTTTTATTCTTTTTTTTTAATTTATAAACAGGATTTGACATTAATTTTCCTTTCATTCAAAAGTCAATAAAACTATGTTTTACTTTTCTCTTTCAAAATAAGAGAAAAAAAATAAACAATAACTTTTTTTTTTTTTTTTTTTTTGTAATTTATAAATCGTATTTGACATTATTTTTTTTTTTCATTCAAGATCAATACAGCTATGTTTTATAGATTTCTTTTTTCTTTTCTTTTTTTTTTAAATTTATAAATCGTATTTGACATTATTTTCTTTCATGCAAGAATCAATTCAAATATGTTTTACTTTTCTCTTTCGAAATGAAAAAAAAAAAATAAACAATAACTTTTTTTTCGGTGTGTAATTTATAAATCGTTTTTGACATTATTTTTTTCCTTCATTCATTCCTTCATTCTTCATACAACTATGTTTTACTTTTCACCTTCAAAATAAAAGAAAAAATAAACAATAACATTTTATCATTTCTTTCTTTTATTCTTTTTTTTTTTTTTAGTTTATAAATAGCATTTTATATTATTGTTTTCTTTCTTTCAAAAGTATACAATACAACTATATTTACTTTTACTATTCAATACAACTATATTTTACTTTTCTCTTTCAAAAAAAAAATAATAATAAAATAAATAAATAAAATAAACCATGGTCTTTTCTTTTTCTTTTGTAATTTTTAAATAGTATTTGATATTTTTCAAGACTTTTTCACATTATTTCAAAACTCAATACAACTATGTTTTTCCCTTTTTTTCTTTTGAAATAAAAAAAAAAATAAAAAAAAAAGCCTTCTTATTTTTTTCTTTTCTTTAATTTTTTATAAATTGCATTTAACGTTCTTTTTTTTTTCTTTCATTCAAGAGTCAATAGAACTATGATTTAATTTAAAGTCAATACAACTATATTTTACTCTTCAAAAAAAAAAAAATAAATAAAATAAACCTTATTTTTCTTTTTATTTTGTAATTTATAAATCGTATTTGACATTATTTTCTAATTCAAAATTGAATACAACTATGTTTTACATTTCTTTATTTCGAAATAAAAATAATAAACAATATCCTTTTTATTCTTTTCTTTTATTTCATTTTTTTTATAAATTGTATTTAGCATAATTTGTTTTTCTTTCCTTCTAGAGTCAATACATCTATGCTTTATTAATGATAATGGTTATGACTATTAATATTTAATATAGCAACAATTTATAAAAGATTTACAATGCCATAGAATTAATGCTAATGTATTTAAGTGTCAATGTGCTAAACGTGCGTTAATATACGTGACTTGCTTAATGCCATTTGAGCACGAGTGCATTAAACTGAAGCAACCTAATAAGCATTTTTTACTAGCGCGTAACCTGATTCTTGATGATTCTTTTTTGTTGTATAAAGTTTTTGCATTATCCAAAAATAAATTCATCTTATAAAATCAATGTCACGTAAAACTTAACATAAATGCATAAAGATTATTTTAATTCTTTTCAAGTGAATAACTAATTTGAAGAACGATTAACCTTGCAGAAAAATACCAATAATAATTTATATCTCCCACATCTTTCGTTTATATATGATGCACTAATTAGATTATCAAACTGAATTCATAATTAATTAATTCAGTTATTCGTATATTCTAATTAAATTAATTATAACCATCTTTTATAACATAGTATTTTCATTTGTCTATCAAAGATTGAACTGATTATTCAAAATAATAAATAATTTTATTTTAATTAAAACCCTGAACTAATTTATTTCCATAATATTCTATATATATATTGTTTAAGTAATATTAATTAAAATATTTTTGTATCTACAAATTTAAATAATTAAACGCTTGAACTCTGTCAGAATATTAAAACATCTCCTGTTATGAAATAATTTGCTGATTTCGAGACTGTGTTTAGCGATATAATTTAAACTTTTTGAATTATATAAGAGAAAAAGAATCAAGTAAAGAGACAGCAATTCAGATTTATGTGTGTAAAGATTAGATTAAGCAAAATGATTTGTCTTTTCCTAGAACGATTTAATGTTGCCGCACCACATTTATACCTTATGAAATAACTTATTTGTATCTTAGAACCAAAACAAAAAAATATTTTTATTAAAAAAATGAAAAAATGTTTTTTAATCCTTTCAATGCATTATAAAATTTTGCTGAATATATTTTGTTACAATCTAAAAAATAATTGACAAGTGTTATTTTATTTATTATTTCAGCTGCCTATTGGTGGGTATCTAGGGGTTCTCGACAACATCCAAGAGGCTTACGATTGGCTGATGAGAATGGAAAGTGAGTCTGCTAATTTTTATCTTCATCTTAACATCAATTGATTTTTTCAGAACAATTATTGAATCATAAAAATTTTATTGAATATTTTTGCAACTATGTTGTTCTTTAGCCCATCTAACCTATAATAATCTCAAACTGTAAAAGTCTTGTTTCACGGTGACTTTTGTTGCTCTTTTTTCAGCAAATTACGTCACTTTATGACATCATCTGAAACTCGATTTTTATTGGGTTTGATTGGGCAAGGTAAAAATTACGTGTTAGCAACGAAATAAGCTTTATATCTCTCTTTTTTACTGGCATTTTTACTTTACCTAGTTGGTTTGTCTGCTTAGGGGCAATTGTGCTTTAGGCATAGTGCTGCTAAGTATATTGTTCTGGTGTATTGTAATAATGTATGGTAATAAGCAAATAAAGTAAAAAACACATAAATTTGCTGTACAATGATTGGTCATAATGAATCCAAAAAATTATTTGCAAAACATTTAAAATTGTATAATCATTTATTTTCACTTAAAAGCATACATCGATAAGGAAGTTTTTATCTTCTAAAACTAAAGTTTTAACATGGTGCCGTGGATTTGTTATGGATATGTAAAATCTTTGAAAACCATTTCATTAGCTGTCACCAAATTCTCTCTAAAAATGACATTATTGTAACCTTGTGAAAAATACAATATCTAGCTCTTGCAGTTTAAATAAAATAATGCATCTCTCATATCAAATCAACCTGACGAATAATTTAAATATTAAGTTGCGCCGAAAGAAAAATAAAAAATAAAACTTTTAAATTATATAAATTAATGAATTGACAATATTATGCTGATAAACAAATAAATATGAATTTTTGAAAATGGAGGAATAAAATTTAACATAGATGGGAATAAACGGGATAATATGGAAAATCACATATTTTCTGATATTTTAATTTTCGTTCCAGCTTTGCCCCTTTGCTGAAATACACCGGTAAGACAGTAGTGATCACTCTCCCTCCAGAATACACCATCTACGATTTTGATTGGTTCGGAGTGTGGTGCGAAGAGGCCAGGGTCGATTTCGGTAGTGTCAGATTGTCCCAAGATCTGATAGTACCACCCTCTCCAAGAACGCTGGGCATTGAGCTTGAAGTACTGGATATTTTAATGATTTCAAGTTGATAAAAAAAATAGTATTTAATACGCTTTTATTAGTTAGTTATTAGTTCACCTGTATGTTTGTTTGTAACTGATTCTTTGGGCTCGATTTTGCCCTACTTTAAGCAATTTTAGACTTATCAAGGACACCAAAATATAAGTTTATTATCTCATCATGATTAGGATCGCCAGGAGGAGTGATTTTATTTTTTTAACTTGTGAAGAGCAGTTTCACCCATGTAGAATGAAACCTACGTGGGACAGTGGCACAACGTGCCTGACTACTGACCCTGTTCGAAACCTGGCTGGCTCGACATATTCGCATTTAGCCTTTGTTTTACTCACCCTTTAAATTATTGTAAGAACTATAGTTCCAGTCCTCCGTACCGGGACCTCATTTAAACATTATAGTTTAAAAACACGCTTTTAGAGTTAATCGAACTAAAAAGCGAAAAATAAATTACAGTTTAAAAAAACTAAAAAGACCCTTTTAGAGTTAATAAAACTAAAAAGTAAAAAAAAAAAAAAAAAATTTAACATAAGAATAAAATGACAGTTCTAAAAGTGTGGGGTACTCGATATCAATCGTTATAATTTTTCACTTAGTTTCATTATGAAATGCAGAGTTAGTTTAAAAATGTCATACAAAACACCCCCTCCTTTTACAACAGTGACATTCATTCATTCATGACATTTCAACCGATTCTCCCTTTACTACTGATTTTTTAAAACTATGGACTTCAAAATATTATGCAAATGTAAGGTAAATCATATTGTAAAAAGTCCATAAAACGAAGGAGATTATGGAACATTATTGTATAGAATGTGTGAATCACCTTATGCTAATGATTATTTTATCTTATAAAGAAAATAAATTTCAGTAAGTTCATAATTTAAACATAGCCATTTAGAATATCCTTAAGAAAGTGTATTCATTACAGATTTTTCATCTTAAAAATCAAATCGAAATTTAATTCATATGGGGACAAAAATGTTTAATATTCTGTGTATAAAAAAGCTGAGATAGTAAATAATTTAATAAATCTACAATGCTGAATAATTTTAAGCCGAGGTTTCTTGAAGAATGATTTTGGAGACACACAACTTATGAAAAGCATTTAAAAATATTGAATACATATATTCTGTTTTAAATAGTGCTTGAATTTATATTTTTTCATACTTACGGATAGTAACAAAATATATATTTTTAAAATTTTTTTTACAAACTTTTGGCTGGCGATAGTTGTGGATTTACCGTTTTTACACTATTAATAAAATATTTATTTATTTCTATTCTTTAAAACAATGCGTAAAATAAAAATAAGAAAATATTATTTTATATCAAATTTAACCTCCATTTATGTTAAGCCTAGAATGAATTTCTATTTTTAATTTTTAATTTTTAATTTTTCAATTTGTTTTTAATTTTTTTTAATTTTTAATTTTAATTTGAATTTTTACCTATGAATTTCAGCTTTAAATAATACTATTTAATTACTAGTATTATTTAAAGCTGAAATTCATATCATTTAGTGTGTTTATTATGTGTTTTCAATGTTCATTAACTTTACTTCAAGTTTTGTTTTAATACATAGTATCGTTCTCTGTTTTAACCAGTACAAGCTGAATTGCGAAGTATTGCGTGATGATCTGGGTTTTGAGGTTAGATGGATCATGGATGGTGAAGATATCGTCATGCAACTCGTGGCTAGACTTGGTGAGTGAGATTTTATTATTAGGATTTATTTAAAGGATATAATATATTTTACTTTAATAATAGAAATTAAAATAGGAAATCTATTGAAATTTATCCTTAACATGGAATAATCATTAGATTAACAAAAATTATCATTAAAATGTCAACATGAAATAATCATTAAATTTACAAAAATTAACATTAAGATGTCGATATGAAATAGTTATTAAATTTACAACGTAATAGCATATATTAGTACACAGTAACGCAGTATAATTAAAAATTATTATATTACAATTAATTGGAAAATATCAATAAAAATAATCAAATCAATAATCATCAAATTGAAGTTATTAATTTCCAGTTGAAATAACAAAAATTTGTTAACTAAAAAAAAACCCTTTTAAAATTATTAATTAACAAAGTCGTTTTTAGTCATTAAATGTAATAATTGATTTCTTCAAGATAATCTGCAATAGTAAGAATGCATTAAATTGTAGAAATCCTTTTCATACAGTTGAATATTTTTCTTATATTATTTTTTTCATATAAAATACTTTGATTTATGACTGATTAAATAAATTATACGAAAACTAGTTTCATTTACTGGAAAATGCTACAAATCTTGATAAGTGTCTGTGAATTGTTCTACCATAGGTTTACTACGAAACTGTTAATATTAACCTTATTGCTGCGAGTATAATTAATAATGACTTCCGAGAAAATGCCACCCATTTCTGGAAATTTTCTGATAAAATTACACGAACACGTATTTCCTGTGTGTGGTAGTTGTCGTTAAAAATAAAGTACATAAATTTTGCCCTTATCAACTCTTTGCGGCTGTGGAAAATGTTGCCTTTCTGGTCGAGAAAATGCTGTCATCTATATTTAAATTTAGAAAAGCAAGCATCATTAACTTTTTGGTAAATAGATTAGTAATAAAACTTAACAGTTTGATAATTGCTCTTCACTCACGCCATAAAAATTAAATAGCTCTCCAAAGAAGTGGAGCGTGTTAAGCAAACCTTTTAGAAGATAAAGCTGTACTCAAACACTATGTTCCGCTAGTTTTAGATAGGATTATATTATATAATAAATAATTGATTTTATATTTTTATTAAAAATAACGTAAAAAGTAATCCAAATATTTTATTTTTAATGAATTGTGTAAAGTATTACATTGTCATACAAATCTTTTAATTTAAACCTATTTTTGATTAAAAAATGTTTTTAGAACTTATATTAATGAGAAAATTGCATTTTTAAATTATGTAGGGTCTCTTTTTGTATAGTAAGATAGTTATTCTGATTTGAGTCGGCGTTGAATACCTAAATTTTTGATAAAAATTATAAAAAAAAATATGGAAACCAAAAAGAAATTAACTGTCTGAGTTAAAAAAAAAATTAATTTCGTTAAGTCAATAACAATAAAACTTAACAGTTTGATAATTGCTCTTCAATTACACCATGAAATTAAATTGCTCTCTAATGAAGGTAAGCATGTTAAACAAACCTTTTAAAAGACAAAGCTGTATTTAAACATTATTTGCCGCTAATTTAAATTGGATTAAATTATATAATAACAGGTGGACTGAAAAGTTCGTAGGCTGACACATATATGGCGCTACTAGTATTAAATCCATATAATTTTTAGTTAGCCCTAACCTTCAAAAAGACACTTGTATAAATTTGACAGCTGTCGCACTATTAGTATGTGAGTTATAGCATTTTTAGTGAAGTTATAGCATTTTTAGTGTTCATCACGTGCAGTCCACTCGGCTGACTGCCGATTGGACTCCAGTGTGAAATGATGGAGCCATGTTTAATCCATTGTCACATATCGAAGAAAAAAATCGGGTTTATTAAGATTGAACAGCTCCGAACACTGCTTAGAATCATGAATTCGTTGTTGCTTTTTGGTCGACTGTGAGCTCGCGTGGCACCCATTTTGAACAGAGCTTTCGTATATCCTATGTTATGTCCAACACTTTCAAAACACTTACGAGAGCTATGTTTCCAGAGCTTTCGTATATTTCGTATCATGTTATGTCCAACACTTTCCTTTGATATCTTTAGGGTCTCAGCTATCTCAATCAACTTCACTTTTCGGTTATCAGAAATTATTTTGTGGACTTTTTTGATGTTTTCGTCGGTAACAGTCTCTTTGGGGTGTCCACTGCGTGCATCGTCCTCGGTGCTCATTTCGCCTTGTTTAAATTTATCAAACCACTTCTCTACGATTGATTTACCTGGTGGAAAGTCCGAATAATGTTTATCAAGCTAAGCCTTGGCTTCAATAGTTTTTTTTTTTTCGCCAAAAAGCAATGCTTTATTAAACACACGAAATTCCTTTTTATCCATTTTCAAACTAACAAAAGTTGCTTCACTAAAAAATGCTATAACTCACATACTAATAGTGCAACAGCTGTCAAATTTATACACGTGCCTTTTGAAGGATAGGGCTAACTAAAAATCATATTGATTTAATACTAGTAGCGCCATCTATGTGTCAGGCTACGAACATGCCAGCAACTGTTAAATAATTGATTTTATATTTTTATTAAAAATAATGTAAAAAGGACTAAATATCTTTTTCTATTTTTAATTTATTGTGTAAAGTGTTACATTGTCGTATAAATATTTTAGTTTAAATCAGTTTTTGCTTAAAAACTGTTTTTAAGCAAAATTAGATTTTAAAATGAAATTAAATTTATTTAATTTGTAAATTTATCTATATTCTATGATTAATCTATTCGTAATTATCTAATAAATCTATTAATTTACGAGATTATAAATTTAATTTTAAATCTCGTAAATTAATTAATTTTTTATGAGAAAAATACATTTTTAAATACGTAAGGGTTACTTATTTTTGTATAATTACGTAATGATAGCTATTATGAGTTGAATCGTTGTTTAATTCTTAAATTTTCGTTAAAATTTAAAAAAAAATATATTAAAAGTTTATTTATTGAAACACGCAGGAATTAATTGCCTGATTTTAGAAAAAAAAATTAATTTCGTTAAGTCAAATAACAAAGTTTTGTATCTTTTATTCCTTATTTTTTTTTTTTTTGTTTTCAAACTAAGTAAGTTAACAAAAGTATTTGATTTAAAAAATTGTAATAAAATAAATTAACAAAATTAAATTGGAATAAAAACTGAGACATCTTTTAAATGTTTAAGTTCTTTGGAGAGATGGTTAAAAATAAAATTCTATAGGAATTTCTTTTATTTAATTAAATAAACATCTAAGACTTTGTGTAAATATTGAATTATTGCATTGCAGATTTTTGTGACGAAAATAAAATTTTCCATTCAAAGACCTGACACAATCACTGAATTTTCGTTTCATTGATTAAAAATAATGGTAGTTGAAATTTTGTTTGTGTTTCGCTTGAGATGGCATGATTTATCGATGACACAACAGGATTTTATCAATACCCTTGAATCATTAATACCAGGTATATCAACGCGTGGTAATTAATTCAATTGAAATGTTTCTGTTTCGCTTGAAATAACATTATCGATGATGATTGATGATTTATCGATGATACAACAAGATTTTATCAATGTTGTAGAATTACCAACACCAGATTTACCAACACATAGTAATTAATTAAAAAAATTCATTGAATTTATTTTATGCTAGATGTATTTTTCTTTCAAGCATTTGTAAAGAATAATTGTGAAATATAAGGATTGAATAAGAAAAAATTTAGTATAAATCATAATGTCAATTTCGTAATGTTAGCCATTAATTTTTGGGGCTTGAAATAAAAATATATTTACACAAGACTTGACTTGACTTTGATATTTATGCACACGTTAGCTGCTTTATATCAATCTATCCAATTATTCTTGAGGAAAGAAATCAGAAAAAAAAAAAAAAAAAATAATACTAAGAAAACATATTTTAAGGTAATCAGTGGTTTAAACAAGAAAATTAATTTTAAAAAATCAAACAAAATTGAAGGTTTACTACAAAATGCTTTACTAGTAATCAATTCAAAAAATTCTTTAAATTGATTTTTATGCTAGATATATTTTATCTTTCAAGCTTTTAAAAATAATCTTAAAATATAAGAATTGAATAAGAAAAAAATTAGCATTAACAATATTAACTTCTTAATATTAGTAATTAATTATTTTTTGGGTGCTTCAAATAAAAAATATTTACACAAGAAAATTTAATAGAAAAATCAAACAAAATTGAAGGTTATAGTAATTAATTCGAAAACTCATTGCATCTATTTTATGCTAGATGGATTTTTATCTTTCAAGCTTTTTAAAAATAATCTTAAAATATAAGAATTGAATAAGAAAAAAATTAGCATTAACAACAATATTAACTTATTAATATTAGTAATTAATTATTTTTTGGGTGCTTCAAATAAAAAATATTTACACAAGAAAATTTAATAGAAAAATCAAACAAAATTGAAGGTTATAGTAATTAATTCGAAAAACTCATTGCATTTATTTTATGCTAGATGTATTTTATCTTTCAAGCTTTTTAAAAATAATCTTAAAATATGAGAACTGAATAAGAAAAAAATTGCCATCAATAACAATATTAATTTCTTTATGTTAGCATTAAATATTTTACTTCAAATAAAAAAAATGTTTACACAAGAAAATTAAATGGAAAAAAATCAAACAAAATTGAATGTTTATCATAAAACGTTTTGAGACTTTACACTTAAAACATTCACAAAAAATATATTTTTTGACAAATTTTCATTAAAGGCCATCAGAATAAATTAGATTAAAACTCTGTGTAGGACAGATTTATTTAACATCAATACATCTGCGTAAAATAATTTCATTATCAGGAATAATCTAATTGCCTATATTATTATAAGTAATAAGTATTATATGTATTATATTATATTAATATAAGTTATTATTCGAAAAAAAATAATAAAAAAACAAGATTCAATATTTCTTCTGTATTGCAGAGCCTAATGAGTATATGTCTTTCGGACTGAGCAAGAATGACACCAAGTCCGATATGGTAAAATCTGACGCCATTGTGGCCTGGATGGACAGGAGAGGTAAAGGACATGCTCAAGACTATTATATGGGTAGCAAGGAGCAGGTAAGATCACCAAACCACATCTTGTTAAACAGCTTACAAATGTTTTAAAATAAAATAGATATTTTTAATATATAAAAAATTTACAAAACCAATGTGCTTATGACGTTAAGACGTTTGACTTATGACGTCAAAAATCAACGTGCTTATGACGTTTGTCTTAAGACGTCAAAAATAAATGTGCTTATGACGTTAAGACGTTTGATGGCGTCAAAACTACTGCACTTATGACGTTATATTTGATGCAAACTTCGTAAAATTACATTAATGAAAATTATAATTGGTTGTAGGATTATGCATATTCATAAATCACTTAATTTATGAAACGTAAGGTTTTTTATTAAATGACAGCGTTTCAAAATCATGATGAATTGTTGAAAGATCTAAATGATAAAAAAATATTAGTGTAAAACTTTAATTGGTTTTAATTAGAGATAATAGAGTGTTTGCATACCGTACGTTAGTTACCGTAGGACGTCCGTTAGTTTTCTCCCTAGCGCGCATGCTCATAGCTGCGCATGCGTATCATAGGAATGTTACCTGCGCATGCGCATCTGTAATAATGTTACCTATGAGCATGCGCGCTAGGGAGAAAAAGCTAACGGACGTCCTACGGTAATAACGTACGGTATGCAAAACTCTCTATTAAATGAAATCAAGATAGTATTTAACAATCAGTTTACTAATCTAAACCAAAGTTTTCATAATAATTTTAGCTATATATTATTTAGAAAATTTATTTTTTATTTGAAGACAAATTATGGATCTTTTACGAACTGTGTTAAATCTTACTAAAACCCCGTATGGGTCAGAGTTAAAATAGCCCCACTCTATAGGAAATGCATGTCATAAAAGGGGCCTAAAATGGTACCCACTGCCAGGGCGTATAACCGGGTGGGGCAAAGTCTGACTTCTCTCCCCATGTCTTTGCATTTTTTTTAACCTTTATCATGACTCGTCACGGGTTCATGGAGTTGGTCTAGATGTTGCTGTCAGACCAAATGGGATAAGAAACAACAACAATCTAATTTACTTAATGGTTATAAAATGATATATATAAATGAAATAAATTATTTCTAATAATGTATAAAGCATTATTCTGCTTTGGTTTCAAAAATAGGTTTTAATAGTCCTTTCAAACAACTGAACAACCTCATTTAAAATATTATGCATAAAAATACATTGAATCTTTAATTTTAAGTGAAGCATTGTATCTGAGAAATATTGCAGAAAATAATGAAATAATTTACGAATAATTAATTCATAAGTTAATAAGTGAATAATTAATTAATTAATATATTTAATTAATAATAATTCTTCAGTAATTAATGAAACTGTTAAAAATTTTGCGTTAATGTTTTAATGAGCTTAACTACTACGTCATTTTAAGAGATATTATTTTCCATTCAAAGAAAAAAATACGTAAAAATCTTTTAAATAAAAAAATATTGAGTATCATTATAAAAAGCGATGAAAATATAAAATCAAAATATATTTTTATAATTTTTAAGCAGATGATAATAAAAGGAAATTTTGTTTCTAATTTTAATGCATAATATTTTGATTTTTAAAAAGTAGATAATTTTTGAAAATCTGCATTTTCTAGAAAAATTACTTTTAAAATCGATCATCAAGTAAGATATATCCTTACCACATATACATTAAACCAATGCATTTTAGGGTATGCTACATAATAACTAAAATTACAGTCAAAATTTATTTCAAAAATAATTTATTTTGGGTCTTGAATAATTTTATTTGGAAACAAATCAATGTCTTTTATATCTTTATAATAATAATAATTTATTTATATATATATTTTTAAATTTTGGGCTTTTTCTATAGTGTGTTGGACAGAGGGCAGTTGCCCTGACACCAAATTTTCAGATGGTACAGATAGTGTTACCTTATTGAATGCAGCGACAGTCAATGGATACACCATGATCACAGTCAAGAGACCACAAGTGGGAAGTAAGTAGACTTGTATATTTTATAATCATTAATGCTGCTTCCACACCAAACAATATATTCTAAATTAAATAGGAAAAAAAAAAAAAAAGCAATTTTTTGCTTCTTCGTAAATCAAAAGTTAAACCTGTTAATTTTCGTAAATCAAATTTATATTGAAAATAAAATTTGAAAAAAGATAATTTCAATCTTTCGAAGACACAAGTCGTGTGTCCAGAAATTGTAGAATTTTAATTTGAATATGTTATGTAGACATTAGAGTTGGAGAATAGACTTTTAATTGGCTGATATTTGACAAGTGAAGAAGTTCCTTGGCTGTGTACCAACCTAACACCTTCTCATCATCATCATGGTCAATAACACGGCAGCCCAGGGTGGGCCAAGGCTTTCCTTTTAAGAGATTTCCATGCATTCATCTGAGTGACAATGGTCCTCCAATTCTTAACCTTCAGTGTAGCAAAATCTTTTTCAAACTGTGTCTATCCACGGCAACTTGTGACGTTCTCTTCCTCTTTGTCCCTGTGCCTTTCCCAATAGGAGTCTTTTTATAGGATTAAATCACTTGTTCTAAATACAAGAGCAGCCCATTTTATTCTTATTGATCTTAATAAATTTGATAATATCTGTTTCTTTATAGCATTTAGAAATTTCTGCATTATACCATTTTCTCCAACAATCCCTTTCTCTAATACCTTCAAGAATTACCCTTAAAATCTTTAACTCAAATATACCCAAATGAGCTTCATCAGAATAGCCGAAGTCGATGTTTTAGAGCCATAGACCAAAATAGATTTAATAAGAGTTTTATATAAAAGATGTGATTTTTCTGCACACGAACTGTAATTTAAATATATTTCTTAACATATAAAGGCTTTATTGGCAAACACAATTCTGTTTTTGTTTCAAGTAAGATATTATTTTGACAATTAATTTTTGATCCTTAATTTTTGATTTTTGATTCTGTCCTCCTGAGTATTTAAAACTAAGTACAGTTCAACCTACACTTCTATCATTATAAAATAAAGGAAAATTGCATTGGATTGTAGCCAATTAAGTTGATAAAATGTTTAAAAATAACAGAGAAAGTTGAAAAAAAGGAAGGAGAAATTGAAATATTCAAGAGTTGGAGAAGCAGGGAAATAAAAATAGTACAAATGCCAATCCCAGTGTAAAGGTAATTGTTACCAATTGGTTGATTCTTTTCTAGAATCTTACAAATGCAGCTTTTATTCCTTAGTGTAATTGTGTGATTATATCTAATAAAATTAATTGATAAAAGTACGCGAAGATAATAAAAATGATCAAAAGATGGAATTTCTAATGTGATTATACCATGATACATTATAAAAATTGTATAAATAATTCAATTAATCATCAATGTTAGATTCATCGATTTTTTCTTTGTATGTGAAATAACTTTGTACTAGAATTAGCTTAATATTATCAAATATTGTCGAAACAAAAACTGTGGATAAATATTTTCAGAGCACTATACTTCCATTAAAGTTTGTGGAGACCAGAAATATCAAGGCAACCTCGGAGATTAATTAGACCATAAATTCCATCATTTTAACCTTCATCAACACAACATTTAATTGATTTCCACACTGTTTCAGTGATTTATGCTCAACATTTTAGTTCATATCAAAACTTTGAAACTATATATACATAACAAGCATGAATTTAAATATTTACCTGAACTCCAATAACCTAGATTTGGTACCAGTTTTTATATTTTTTTATACTTCCTTTATTTTGATCTCTTGCACTTAAGGCCTTCTACTTTAAACATTCTTAATTCATAAAGATAGTATTACTTTCCAACTATTTTTTCCGAGGGATTTTACATTAGAAGATGAAAGTACTCTAAACTTAAGATGCCATTTTATAAGTACTAAATATGGCAATGGACAATGAATAATTTTTTCAGGCGGAATTGAGAAATCATCCACAAATTTGTAGAAATGATTATCGTTCTTAATGGAATACATTAAATTGTAATAAAAACTTTTTGGTAAAAATAATAATGAGATTAATTACCAACCGTAACCGTGCTTCCACCTAAGCACTGACAAGAGCGCCCCCTGTAGCATTCAGGAGAAATCTTCAGTAGGCCACGAGACTTTCACTGGAGAGGAAGTACAGCGCAACTGCCGCTGCCGGAGAAACGTTTAGTTTGTAATCTCTTATCTCTAGAGGAAATATATTGAACCCAACCCTGCGTAATAGTTTGCCTACAGACTCTCACCTGGAATATCCTGGTGCCTGAATATCTTTATTTTCGGTTTATAAGGGGGATTCTTCCATATGTCTATAATTATATGCCTTTAAATGTGTTAAATATTGTATGTGTGTGGTGCATGTGCGTGTGTAAATAAAACTGTGTATTCTCAAACCTGTGTCTCAAGTCCAACCCTACCACATCCAGTTACAATCCAGAGTTGCTCTAACCCACAGCTGTACACAACAAGCTTTATAACTGCCCATTATGTATAAAATTTCTTCTAAGATCTCATTTTTTAATTCAACAAAATTCGTTATCTTGTGTTTAGTATTAAAATATAATATTCTAAGAGAAACGAGGTTATATATCCTTATTATATTAAATTATAAATTTCTTCTATTTGTTTTTTTCACTTGGTATCTAAAGAACACTTTTCTAAGGAAAATTTGATGAACGAATTTGTTCAGAAATTAGTTTATACTTTCCCTAATGATCAATGAAAACTGACAGAAATAAGTTGTTTTTGTGTCATGAACTTATTTACTAATCATTATCTTAAAATAAACTTTACACATTTGTTATTAGCTTTATTACAGCATAGTTATAATGAACCTAATCATACTTTTAGGTCAAAATAAAAAGATAAAATTTTTGATAAAATTCAATTAGTTTGTGTGCATAAAAACCATCGTTACGAATTAATAAAGGATAATATAGCATAGTTCAGAATTTTCTTTTAATTAAAATTTTTAAATAAAAAAAATCTCATAAAATAATGAGCCTTTTCATTAAAAAAAAAATAAACTGACAAAAATTAATTAAATAACATTTTTTTCAGACTTTACTGTTCGCATATAATGTGGAGCATTAAAAAAAAAAAACTAACAGAAAAATATTGGGGGAGTCGAAACTATTTTTTGAACAATTTTTTTTAGCAACATATGAAAACGAATGAAGATTAAAACTGTTGTGGAATTTTTAATAAATGGGGTTTTTTTTTCGCATTGCAATGTATTTTCATTAGCAATTTGGTTGGCTAGTTTCAAATTTTAATGAATCTGCTGCATTTTTTTTCTGCCTATTAATTATTGTGGTTCAAAAAAACATTTATCTCTCTCTAAGATGCTATTTCTGTACACAAATTTTCTCCCATTATCTTATTATTTAAAAAAATGGAATTAACTGTTTAAGAAACAGAAAAGTTATCAACACCAAAATAATAATAAAAATGTGATTCGTAACCTGGATCAAAATCTTTTGAAGATTTAATGATGTTGAGTTGTTTCAAGCTTATTTGCTTTTCTACTCTTTTTATACATATCTGAAATCCCACATAAATGTCAGGATAAAGTATTCCAAGGATGATTTGAACTATTTTTTTTTTTTGTCTATCTTTTTTTATTTTACATAAATTATAGCAAAAACTTTCCATAATTATTTCGTTTTGGTTATGATTATTAAATCAGATTTTTAGGATTTTTTAGTATGTGATTTGGTAATGTGTATTGATATATTATTATCAATACTTTTTTCATATTAATTTAACGAATAATATAATAAATGAAAGAGACCAGTTTTATTTTTTTGTTAAAATTAATTTTTCTCCAATATAAAAATTTGATTAATAATAAACTAGTAAATTATATAATATTTTTGGAAAAAAATTATTAATAATTTCTCATGCGATTACTTTAAAAATAATATATCACGAGCTGCTGCTCATTTCGAGTTTCAAAAATCTCAAGTTTTATAATTATTAAAATGGCAAGCATCTAGATTCTCAAAAAATAAAGATATGTTTGTGTATTCTTAATTTCTAGGTATTTCATCAAAAAAATCGGTTCTTGTTATCATCGATCACTACAGATTTACTAAAATTAAGTTAAATAATTTCTGTCCATTATGCAGTTTTTAATATTTTATAGAAAAATTTAATTTATTTTACTTTAACAATTATCTTATTGAATATTTGATTTATTTAATCGTGAACTAACTGCAATAAATACCCAGCTTGTATATTATGTTACACATACACAACTTGTACGTTATGTTAATGCATTTTATAGAATAATTAAATTTATTTTACCATTTTAAAATTACCTAATTGTATCTTTGATTGATTGCAATAAATATATATATAACTTGTACGTTATGTTACATGTATACAACTTGTACGTTATGTTTCTGCATTTTATAGAATAATTAATTTTTTTTACCATAACAAAATTGCCTGATTGAATTTTTGATTGATTTTAATCATGAACTAACTACAATAAATATACAGCTTGTACGTTATGTTATATTAGTTGATTTTAATTAAATATCTTAAATCTAACTTTCTGTTCTTGTGACATAATAAGTTATTGATTCACAAGAACATGAACGAGTCGTTGAAAAGGAGAGTCCACAAGAAAAAATAACGTCTTCAGTATATGGTAATGACTAATTCTTCAATTTCTTCTTAAATTAAAAAATTTGATTTCTGATATTTCAAATTTTATTAAGTTCTTTATGAATCAATGAATATTAAATTACGTTACAATAAAATCGTAAATATATATGTAATTAAATATTTTAATTTTATTAGTTATTAGTAATATTGTCTACATTTGTTGGGAAAAGTTAAATTTATTAGTACATGTAATTACTATAAGAAAATACCTACAATTAATATAATGCTTCCTTGTGACATGTTTGAGTTGTTCTTGTTTCAAAGGATTTAGGTGAAAGAACGTTGGTAAAATAAACTTAGCAAATGATAATATCTCTAATTTCGTAAGCAATTCATCTGTACATTTTATGAATGTTTCAAATAAGTTTTAAGCAATAATAAAATATTAATAGATTTTTCCTTTAGAATTATAATTTCAATTTGCTGAAATTCCAAAAGCAAACAAAAATTTAAATAACCCTTTGGACTATATTGGAAAGACGTAAATTTACAATATTCACAAGTAATATTAGTACTTATTTAAATTCAAAAAAACATACTCTATTTAAATGTTTTTGTAATCTTTCTTTCCAGTGGACCAGAGATATGACCAGCATGTGTATTCTGATGGCCCTCAGGCCATCGTTTGGGCCATCGGACCTCTCAATGACAAGAATGAAGTTTCCTACCATGGAGTCATGAGATCAGAAGGTTAACATGTGGTCTTTTTATTAGCATGAAAGATTGAACATAGCAAAAAGTTTGAATTCCCATACTTGATTCTTTTAATAAATTTTCATAAGTAATAAAGAAGAATTTTTCTAAAGCATTTGGTGACCTTAATAAAAATATTTGTTGCAAATCTGAAATTTATTGTTTTTAAATTAACTGCAATATTTATTATTAAATGAAGTATTATTAGCTACTTAAACGTGTTTGTTTCTTTTATTTGAGTGGAGGTTTTCCAATTTCATTATTATTCCAATTGTATACTGCGTTGCAGAGTAATATTATAAAATAATGATTTTCTGATTTTCCTTATGCAAAAATAATAATCACTAAAAAATATATATATTGATCCTAAAACATTGATAATTAAAATATACATTCTCGGAATTAAATTGTTATCATATAAAATATCATATGAGAATCATTTTCATACTGTTTTTTAGCTTCACTTTAAACAAGCAAGTGTTTGTAATTTCAGACGTATAACTGTTTGTATACTACATTCTTTACTTATACGAAGAGTATTTGTTCGAGTTGAGTGCCGAAAATATACAATATGTTGTTATGTCTGTAGGGGATGTGTTCATGGATTTCGCACGTTCTCCCCAGTGGAACTGTCCCCAACCTGCTGACTATGAACCAGAACCTCAATTCGTGCCAGTCCCACCAACGACAACAACCACCCCAGCTCCAGTGAGGAAACCCACCAAACGAAAGCCTACTACCCCTGTGCACAAAAGGAAACCTCAGCCTATAGGACCACGATATGCCAGCAGGGCTTCGGACGTTCGAATTAGCGAATCCAAAGTGGATGCGTCTTGGAATGTTCCACCTGTCATATGCCCCAGTGACAAGACATTTAGGGCCCAGATTGGACCTGCTGGAGGCAAGGATGGATTTCAAGCTATCACAGGTAACGTATTTCCTTATATCCATTGTTTCATGTAGCCAGTCTTCATAATTGTTTTGGTACTTCATAACATATTATGCTGTCAACTGATAGGCTTTGAAAAATAGGCCCATCAACTAAATCAACAAAATTTACTTTACTGAATGAAGGGAAAATATGTATCTTATGCCGTGTTGCCTAGGAATATTTTTGCTTTGCATATTATAATGAATATTTTGTGTTGAGCTTGCCTGATAAACATTATAAGATTTAATACTAAATTCGTGACAAAATGGTTTATTCTGTTATATGCAAACATGAAAGTATGATGTACCAAAGACATGCTTTTCTTAAAATTGCTTTTTATTTTTATCAATGGTTGTTGACAAAATTATTCCCCACTTTAACAGAATATTTATAAGGGGTTTATTATGATGAAAAATAAAATATGGGAATATGAAATAAAATATGAGAACAAAAGAAATTTAACAGGAATTTGTATTTCTTGCATTCCTTTTTTTTTTTTTTATTCTTACTTTCTTTTTTTCTATTGATAGTTGTTAAGAAATTATTCCTCAAGTTTGGCAGAATTGACAGAATTTTTTATAATTCTGATCATGCATTTTAGAAAATTCTTATAAAATTTATTGACTAAAAAAAAAGAATAACTAAATAAATGAGGTTTTTGTTCTTAATTTATTTTAAATGTTAAGTTTATTTAATAATTTTAATTTAATCACAATATTAATGTATGCCATTTAATTTTTATCATTAAACCCCCATAACCAATGCTTTTTAAAGATAGCCTCAATCGTACCATTTTTTTTTTTTTGTCAGTTAATAAAAATCTGTATGTACAAATTAAATTTATAAATAGCAAATTGATTCATAATGTAAATAAAGCAGACGATTTAAATTGCAAATTGATTCATAATGTAAATAAAGCAGACGATTTAAATTACAAATTGATTCGTAATTCATTGTATTCGTGCTTATTCAATTCCTTCTATTAGCTCACACTCTCCCTATATATATCTTGTTCAAATATCTCCTATATATATCTTGTTCAATCGTTAATAAAATATTTTTTATTCATCCACTCAAGTTCAAATACATTTTTTTTAACTTGTAGTGGATGAAACTTGATGTTAATACAGTTTTTTCAAATATTAATTCAGTAATTAAATTTAATTCATCAATTTTAGTTTTTGTTAGATTTAAGTTGAATGTATCTACCAATAGATGGCGCCAGATAAACTTAAAAAAAATGAATGAAAATTATTTATAAAGGACTAGAGTGAAAAAAGTAGGAATTGACTTTATTTTATTATTTTTTATATTGCTTGTTTTCTACATCAGGAGTGGTTGGTTGGGGTATTGCCTGGTACATAAATGGGCTGCTGGTTCCCGAGCTGACATTGGAAAGAGGGCAGACTTACACATTTGTCGTCGAGGGTGGCAACGACCCTGAGAACCCTGCAAGGACCCACCCCTTTACATCACAGATGACCCAGAAGGTGGATACGAGCACAAGACAGCAGCAGAAAAGAAGGTATGATATGCATTTGTGTCATCCCAAAGAAAAAATGCAGTTTGGGGAGGACATGTTTATTGAATAAATAGTGATTTTGCTTAATATTTTAATATTACTATTATTATTTATTATGATAATTTGTTTTAATTTATTATTCTCTTGTTATTTCTTCAAGTTAGTTGAATGCACTTCACACTATGCCAGTATGTCAAGAGTTATAACACTTGAATCAATCCTATTTAGGAGATCGGCAATCATCAAATAGATGCTTAATTTTGGATTATTAATAATTGCTTTACTATCAAAAATTTTTATTGATGATGAATCTGTAACGAAAAATGTTTTGAATTCTTTGAAATACCAATTAAATATGGCACTAAACATTACATTATTGCCAATTAAATGACGAAATGGGGCTAATTTGGTGAATGTCTGATTTTATGTTTGAACAGAATGAATGCAAGCATTTTCCAAATCGAAAATTATATTTCTGATGTATAATTACACATTTTACTGGAATAATAGTGTCAAAATAAAAAATTGCTTATTTCACATTTCTTATCTTTATTTTTGTCTTCTTTTGTTTCAGCAAGTGAAGATCTTTGCAGGAGCTTCTGCTGATAGAAGGGGAAGATATACACCCACAGGAAGTAAGATATCATTTTAATTATATTTCAAAGGAAATCTTTATATGCTTCTTATTTTAAAATAGTTAATTAATTGTAAAAGGTCAATTTTATAGATGTTATAAATTTAATCAAATATTCTTTTACTATTCTATATATTGTATTATTTTCTTCACTTTTTAAAATAATATATTAATATTAAAAATTTAAAATGTGTTAATGCTAGGAGTTTCATTCAGAACCTTTTTATTTATGTTCAATCCTTTTTAATTAAAAAAATTAATCATACTCTCAGCGAATTTGTATATGACTACAATTTAGATTAAAAATTAAAATTTAAGGGGTTTTAAAGGCCATCATACAAACAACCTTAAAGTTGAACACATACCAAGTAAATAAATAAACCAAGTTTCATTTGCTATATTGTTCTTATTATTTGTGCCAATATATCACATATTGCTGTATATTCTATCATACTTTGTTTAATAATCTATCATACTTAGTCTATCATACTTTGATTAATAATCTATCATACTTTGCTTAATAATCCATCATAAGTTGATTAATAGTCTATCATACTTTGCTTAATATCCATCATTGAATCTTCTATTCTGAGATCCATAAATTAAAAGATGACAATGCAAATAAAGTGCAGTTTGCATTTTAAAAATCATGAAATAAACTTTTAAAATTAAAATTTGAAATTATTGTATTAAATAATTTCCTGTAATATTTTTTAAAAAATTTATTCTGATAAAGGTTGACTATGATTATAGTAGAAGTATTTTAAGGCTTAAATTATATTAATTGACTTGAATGAAATTGAAGTAAATTAAAATCAATTCTAAAATCAAGTCTGTTCCAATAACGAAAATGTAGTACAGGAGTGTTTTCCCATTAAAATAATTATAAAAGATGATATAACTGTGTGCAAAATATTTTATATATTTTGCATTTTTATTTTACTATTGAAACTAAGCTTGTTCTTCTCCTTGAACAGTGCAGACAAAATTCAAATTTATTTTTTCCCTTATACATGTAAACATGGTTGAAAATTTTTTACAGATGACTAAATCATAATATTTGATTATTGACTATCATAATTTTAAATTTTTATTTTAATCATTACCACCTTTTACTTTAAATAGTACCCTTAATACAAAAGCCATACCATGCTGAATATACCGACCGGTTCTCGTTTGATCCCGAAGGCAAGCATCATTGGGCGCGGTCAGCACTTGGGTGGGTGACCACCTGGGAACACCGCATGCCTTTGGCATTCACAAATTTGGGACCTGAATGGCCGAGTGTCTGGCGCTCGGTGCCACAGGTTTCGGGTTCGAATCCCGGCGGTGCCATGGATGGTCCCGGTCTCCTATGACTGTAAGAGCGTCACGGAGCCAAAGTCAGACTTCTACCTACGGGTGCTCCATCACAACAGAAGCTGCTTCCTTCCCCTTCAATCATGAGTACGCATGGGCTCGTGGGATTGGCCGCCAAGGGGATAAGAAACAACAACAGCAAAAACATACAAAAATAAATTCTGAAAATGTGTTCAATCCTTAATGTTTTAGACACTTAAATTGTTAGATCTTTCATCGATTAATAATGTTTGCTTTTTTGACACTTCTCTCTGTTACTCAAATTTTCTGCTTTTTAATGTTGTGAACTGTGTTGACAGAGGGACGGCTGTGCGAATGGAAACTCCCCCAAGATATGAAATCCAGTGATTTCGAAACGTTCGACGAATTCCAGCAGAATTTGGAACTCAAGTGCGAAAGGGGAAAACCAGCAAGATTCACTTTCAAACCCGATAAAAACACCCCAGACCTACTTTATTATCAAGTAAATATGCATTTCTTGCCATAGTATGAATGAACTTCGTATAAATATTTTAATTGTTTTTATTTCATGTTTATAAATGTGCTATATTAATGTGTTCATTAAAAAAAGGCATTTTTTTACCAACAAGCATAAACACTTTCAGTCATAACTCTCTCTCACAGGCATGAAATAATTTTGTTAATGTATGTATATAAAAAATTAATGTATGTACTTTATGAAAAAAATAATGTTCTGTATATGAAAAATTAATGTATATATATGAAAAAAATGTATATATATAAAAATTAATGTATATATATATATGAAAATTAATGTATATATATGAAAAATTAATATGTATACGAAAAAATTTATAATTTACATATATACAGAAAGTATACATGTAAATTGCATACACACATGTATACAGACTGTGCACGTGCATTTATATAAAACAGAATTTTTTTTCATACAATTGTAATGTATTGTAGATTCCAAAATCATTAATTTGATGTCGATTCATTTAAATATGTATTATAATTCATGATTCATTCCAAAGTATATATAATTATTAGATCACAAATTGAAATTAGTAAAAAATGGTTAAATTTGAACCATAATTGTGTATGTTATCAGAAATAAAAATTGTTTTATAAAGTATCTAAATAATTTGTTTTATAAGTAATTTTATTAACTTTGTTTAATTTATAGTACTGTTTATATTTTTAAGAAAGGTTCATTCTTTTTATGTACCCAAAATTAAATAGATTCACTAGTTTTCTCCATCAAAACCAAAAATATTTTTTTGCGATTGAAATTTTGATTTCTATGATTTTACTGATGTTTATTCTCATTTTAACTTTTCAGAAGAGTTTTATTTTGGTACACAATACAATTTTATTTTTAAAATAATAAAAATTAAAAATTCTTAAATTAAATTGAAAGCTTCTGTATTCATTAAAAGCATTGCATTCCTCTTTTATTTATTGTTCTTTGTGTTAAATGATGTGATCATTTTCATAGTTTATTACAGATATATTTAACAATATTTTTAATAACAATGTCGTATTGCTTTTATTTACAGTGTTACACCCATCGTCACTTGGGGTGGAGGATCCATGTTGTTGACTCCTGTGATGGACTGCGCCATGAAGCCAGTATACAACATGTGAAGAATGTCACTTACAACTCTCTAGCCAGCGACTATAAACGTGGTGGAGAAAAGAAGAAACTTTTCTCCGAAGATGAGGAGGAATACCAATACCCAAGAAACGATGGCATTCCACTAATCTTAGAAGATTCCTCTGAAACTACGGAACTGCAAAATGAACGCCACTACACCCCTCAGACATATATCCCTACCACTGAATCAGAGAAGAGCACTGTATTCTTCAAAATGCCCACATCATCTCAAGAGAAGAAGACGTATTTTATTACAACACAACATCCAAAGACTCTTTCCAAGTACAGCACTCCACGTCCAGTTAAGGTGGTAACTATGGAAACCTTCCAGCTTAAAGATGTTGTGCCTTCCTTCAGACAAAGGGGAAACTATCATCATAATAGAGCTGTTAGTCACTCGCCCAGAAATCACTATGCTCCCCAACAACATCGACCCCAATTTACTGAAATGAAGAACACACTACAGTGGTGGAATGATCCATCTAAAAGCCAGGTAGCTCCAACACCAACCGCCAGCACTCTAAGACAACAGTTGGCCATCTTGAACTCGCAACAAAGGCCAAACACCGATAATATTCAACAAAGACACCCATCCCAAAGGCCAAACACCGATAATATTCAACAAAGACACCCATCTCAAAGGCCAAACACCGATAATATTCAACAAAGGTACCCATCCCAAAGACCACAGAACACTCAAAATAAGGTTATATCCGTAGTAATTAATAATGACAGGTATCAGTCACAGGCAAGCTTCACCAGGACGTACATTCTCTGGTGTCAATACTGAACAAAAAAACTAGTGCCCCTTTTTTTTGTGGTATCACCCAAACAAGAAAATGGTTACTCAATGGATGGTCCTAGACAATCCCAACGGGTAAAAGGTGGAAACCAATACATTCAGTCTGCTTCTCAACATGTTGCTCGACATGCCCATCCATCCAATGGATCTTCGCAATTCAACTCAAGAAAAATACCTTTAGTACCTGTTGTTGTCGAAAATAATGGTAACAACTTCCATTCTTTACAGCAGGTTCTGTCGCTACTCAACCAAGGAGGAATAGTACATCATACTAGAGTAGCACGAAGCGCAGATCACCATCCTGATCACCATGGTCATGATCATCATGACCATCACGGTCATCATGATCACCAAATGAATAAAACAGAAAGTTCCAGCAAGTCTCAAGCAACAAATGTATTTGGCTCAATTGGAAAAAGTGTTGTTCATGTTTATACTTTCTTATTTTTTAAAAATTCAACATTTAGCCCTTCTGTAATAAGGACTTTTAATGACAGCCAAAAGTGACGAAAAAATATTTTGATGTTCATTATATACACATATATACATATAAATATACGCTTTGGTTCGTATATTGTGTAATTATTATATACATATATTTTTATTGTATTATATATTTCTTGTTTATTTGTTGTGTAATTTTGTTATGTATATCACTTTTTGTAAAGTGGATCTTTAGTCTTCAGTTTTATCAGGTTTTGTCTGATGCATTTAGCTTTAAATGTACAGCTAATTGCACATCCATATTTATTTACTTTTAGTGTAGCCATCATATTAATTAGTTAATTTATTTATATTATTCTTTTCTTTATCATTTTCAAAGAATATAGCCATTTATTATATTTTTTGACTCTTAAGAAAAATTTTAGTAAGAATCTTATTTTTTCATACACTTATATCATGTGTTACAAATGTTGAACTAATATTTTCTAATTTGCAGTATTTTAAAGATTATTATACCAATTATATACTTTTCTTCCTCATTTTAAAGGAATATACCCATTTATTACTCTTGAAATAAAATGGGTATATTCTTATTTTTGACTCTTAAGAAAAACGTTAATAATTATTTTTCATTCACTTGTATAATGTATTGCAAATGTTGAAATTATGTTTTCTAATTAGCATCATTTTAAAGAATATTATGGTAATTAAATCGATTATTTTATATATTTGACAATAATTTATATCACTTTATATCTTTATAACCTAATTGTACTAATATGAAATGAAGTATATATAAAATAAATATTTTTATTAAACATTTTTTTGTTGTTGTTGTTGAAAATATCAATATTTATAAAAGTATGCAATTAATCTGGAATTTCAGATTTTATTTTTTGCAATAAAATATTGTGGAAACTTCAGTCCATCTTAACCTACCATTAAATTGTATTATAAATATTCCACATATTGAATGAACTATTTTAAATCCTATAAACTTATTTTTTCTAAAATAATATATTTTTTTATAACTATTTTTAAATACACAATGTTTTTGATATTTTAAAAAAAATATATATCTTAAACATGCACCACTTTTTTTTTAAAAATATTAATACTTGATCTTGGAAAGAGATATTTTGTGGACAAAAAAAACTAATAATTCAAAATGTCATCAAATTGCTAAGTTTTATTGAAATATTAAAAGAAATAAACAGCCTTTTTTTTCTTAAACCGACATAACTACAGATGACTTCATAACAATAACACCAAGAAAAAGGTCAGAAGTTTGTTGTTGTTTCTGCGATATTAGAAAGAGGGAAAGAAAAGAGTGAGTAGTATACATATAGAAAATAAGATCCCAGTCTTTTTTTTTTTAAAAAGAGACAGCCTTTTGGAAAATAGCGTTGAAAGGGAAACATTTTAATCATTAAGCCAAGGTTGTTACACAGTGACAGGGGTGGCGAGGAGTCGATGACGATCTCTCAAGGGGGTAGGAGGAAGGGGGAAGAAGAATTATGAGGCGATGGAAGACATCATTAGCCCCACTTCTGGAACAGCCCCATCCTCTGGCATCTGCAGTTGGTGCCCCACAGGTTGCAGCGGCACGAAGAGCTGAAGCAGCAGTCACTGGGGCGATGGTCGCAGCTCCCACCTCTGCGGATGCAGCTTCTTCTGGCAAATAAAAGAAATAAGTCGCCACAGCAGTTACAACAATGCAACCTTTAACTACAAAACAACACTTAAACATAAATCTGCAATTGAAAATTACAAAAAGTAGGCCTCTATCAGGCCACAATTAACAAATGTAGGTCAAAAGGATAGATACAAGCATACATATACCAATGCTATCCATTGATTTGATGGTGACTTATCCATCAAATTAATAAATATGTAAATATGTAGCCCTCTATCAGACCAACACTTAACAAATGAAGGTCTAACGCATAGATCCAAGCATACATAGGCCACTGCTATCCATTGATTTGATGGTGACTTATCTATCAAATTAATAAATATGTAAATATGTAGCCCTCTATCAGACCAACACTTAACAAATGAAGGTCTAACGCATAGATCCAAGCATACATAGGCCAATGCTATCCATTGATTTGATAGTGACTTATCCATCAAATTAATAAATATGTAAATATGTAGCCGTCTATCAGACCAACACTTAACAAATGAAGGTCTAACGCATAGATCAAGCATACATAGGCCAACGCTATCCATTGATTTGATGGTGGCTTGTCCATGAAGTCAACGGATATGTAAAAATGTAGCCCTTGATCAGACCAGTATTTAACAAATGAAGGTCTGAAGCAAGGATACATAGACCAATGTCATCCATTGATTTGACGAGATCTTGTCCAACATGTATTATTTTGATATTTTCAAGCATCCATAGTTTTTATAATTTATTTATCATTGTAACGATAAAAACAAATTTATTTTATTAACTATTACTAAATAGTTGATAAAGAAGCACTTTTGAATCAATATATAAATCAGTGGTGTCGGAGTCTCCCAGGGAGACAGCGAAGAAGTGATTTTGTTGAAATTCTGGGCTGTTTGTGATTGTTTCAGTTATTCTATTTTTTCTCCTCTTGGCGAGATTTCTTCCCCTCTTGGCGAGATTTTTTTTTTTGTCTCTCTTGAAAATATTTTTTTTTTTCCTCCCATAACGATGCCTGGCTACACATTGGATGTCTATTATTTTAATTAATATGCCTATTTAAATTTGGTTTGAATTGATCAATTAATTTAATCTTTGTTTTATTTGTCATTTTAATAAAATGATGCTAAGATGGTAATTAGCTATTTAAAAAAGGTATTTGCTTATAGTGAGGTTTGCTGTTTCTGTATAAATAATAGTTTGAAAACATTTTTTTTTACTAAGTTTTATTTATTTTTAAAATTTATTTTGATTTTAATTGAGTTATGTTTATTTATTTATTTAATGTTTTTATGACATAATAGCTATTCAAAAAAGTGATGGAATATTGTATTCCGTTTCTCTTTTAACAGTTTCGTGATTTTTTTTTTTTTTAAGCAGTCCAAAAGTATATTAGTTCATTAATGATATAACACGGAAACCTAAAAGAAATATGTTGAAAAACTTCATTCTTAATACCTGTATCAATCATAATTTATTCAAATGGCAGATTTCAAAACATGAATTATTTTTGCAAATAAATTGCAAAAAAAAAAAAAAAAATATCCTCATAATATGATATTAACATAAAAAAAAGTGCAATTGCATTTTTGCTCCAATTTATTTTCTATATGTTTAAGTATTTTACAATTAATATTGGATAATTATATCAAAGTCGTAATGTTCTTTAATTGTTCAAAGATTACTATTAACTGGCTCAGCTGTACCTTACGATTCTTTCCATAAATCTAAAAACTGAAATATTGAATAACCATAACTTAAATATTGATACCATACTACTTAAAACTGGTTGATCAGCATGTCTTAGATACCTGCAAGTTGTTCTTGATGAACCCGGACAAGACATGCTAAATGTTTGATTCGAATGTGAGAAGTAAGATGTTTCTCACTTGAATCTTGCTCTTCTTCAGGTGTTCATCTTTCGCATGCCTTAACTTAATCTTTCGCATACCGTGAGATCATAAGTCGATATAACCTTGAATTTATTTATAACTTTTTAATAATTGAAAGCATATACTTGCTATTGCATGGTGAATATAACTCAAATCCAGTTGTACGAAGGAAATGAGAGACATTCTCTCGATTAGGCATTAATGGGACGAAATATTTTGGCATCAGTTAAAATAGTTTAACCTCTTATTTAATATTTACTACAAAAAAAAAAACTTTTACGTCTAATTAAAGAAATATGTAGTCAAAATTTTTACTTCACATAAATATTTATAAATAACATATTTGTTAATTATACAAATCTAAAATATAATTCTTGGAACTACAAATTTTGTTAAATTTTTCAGAATAAAAAATCGAGAAAAAAAAAAAAAAAAAAAAAGTTCCTCATAACGTTTTTGTGAAGATTTTTGAACAATTTCATAAAGAAAAATAACCAAATGTCTTATTTTAAGAAATGTTACATAGTCAAGTATATCCATTGGAATTCTGTATCTCTTGCAATCAAAGTTGTATTCAATATTACAACAGCAATATCAGCGCTACGGGATAAATATCTATAAACTTTGAAAAATTATCTTCCTGGAAATTTTATTGAAAATACATGTAATCCATTTTTATAATGTTGAAAAATCTTTAAGGTAAACGATTTGAATAATATTCATTTTGTAGTTTATTAATATATTATAATTTGTTGTTTATTATTTAATTTGATGTAATCCTTTCTACAAAGGAATTTATTGATCTTCTTAGAGGCAATTAACATTCAAAGATTTATAATTTTCTGAGATAATTTTTCAGATTTATTCATTTATTTGTTTTATGGGGTTGGAAATAATATCCATACCTTTGTGTAAAATCTTAAATATAGAAGTACTGTTACATCGGACGAATAAATAATATACCAATATTTTAAATTAAATATTTTAAGAACTTTATTGAAGTTTTAATAACAAATTCAATGTTAATCAGAAGACTCATGCAGCACATTGGAATGATGTGAATAGCGTTAAAAAATATTTGTATATTTTCGTAAATACTTTTCGACTTTTTAAATTATTTTATCCAATAGATGGCAGCACAAAATCCACCCACGATAATAAATTGTAAAAAAAACGTAATATGACAAAGCATACATAAAAATTTATATTATTATATTCATAAAAAAATAAATTATAATAATAATTACTAATTAATAATAATACTTATAATAATAACAATAATGGTAATAATAATTATAATAACAATGATAATAATAATAATTAATTTTCAACAATTTAAAAATATAAAAGATTAATGTTTCACATTATTATAAAAATATTAATATTCATATTATTATAAAAATATTAATACTCATATTTTTTCTTCTCTTATTAAATACCAAACAGCATAAATGTTTAAATAAAAATATATAATTAAAGATGTAATAATATTACAAATAAAAGAAATAACTAAATAAAGTTATAGTAGACATAATGAATCTACATCTGTTCTCTAAAGTTTTTATAATAGAATTTTTGGCGCATATTCTCAGGTCAAAGTTCAAGGTACTCGTAATCACATAATATAACTTTTTTCAGGTTCACTGCTTTTTAAAAAGAGGAAATTCGTTGGCGAATATGGCAATGTGTGGAAAGCTTCTCCTATCAATTGTGTGTTGGGAGGTTTCTGGATTCTCTCTCACGAAACTGCAGGGTGGATACGAAACTGAAGGGACTTATACCTAATTCAATATTCTATCCAATATTTTTTATTCAAGACAATGTTCTTTCTTCATTAGTGTACTTTGTCCGTGGCATACAAAAGAGAAATACAAGTCTTTCTCTCTCTCCGAGTTTACGAGGTTTTTTTTTTATTAGTTTTTATTATTATTATTATTATTTTTTTTTACTACATTGCAATGGTACAACAAACTGTTAGGGAGTTTTTGGTTTTCTCTCATACGATACGAAAATGCAGGAACTTATACCTATTCAATATTCTATCCAAATATTCTTCCTTCAAGACAGTATTCTTCCTTGATCAGTGTGCTTTGTCCGTGGCATATATAAGCGGAACACGAGTTTCACTTTTCGAGTCTCGACGAGACTACACGAGTTTTTATTATTTTTTATTTTTATTTTTATCTTATTTTATTTATTTATTATCATTTTTTTGCTACATTGCAATGATGCAACAAACTGTTGAGAAGTTCTGGAGTTTTCTCTCATACTATACGAAAATGCAAGGACTTATACCAACTTATTATCAATATTCTATCCAATATTCTTCCTTCAAGTCAATATTCTTCCTTAATCAATTCACTTTGTTCATAATATATATAAGTAGAACACGAGTCTCTCTCTCTCTCTACGAATCTACATGATTTTTTTATTTATTTATTTGTTATTTTTTTTACTACATTGCAATGATACTTTTTTGGGATGTTTTGGGGTTTTCTCTTATACAATACGGAAATGTAGGGATTTATACCTATTCAATATTCTATCTAATATTCTTCCTTCTAGACAATATTCTTCCTTTATCAGTGTACATTGTCCGTGGCATATACGTATATACGTCTACACGAGTTGTTTTCATTCTTTATTTTAATTTTTATTTTACTTATTTATTTATTCATTCATTTATTTTTGCTATATTGCAATGATACAAAAACTTCCGTTCATAAAATATTTTTTTACTTGCAGTATAATATTTCTCAAATGCGAAGGCTTCAAGAAGTTTCTATTATCTGAAATTGGAATGTAAGTAATCCATTTTTACTACATGTCGTCAAGTTGAAGTTCATATAAAAATAAGAATTACACAATAGATATTTTTTTCAAATATATTGTTGTTGAACATATTTATAAAACGTCCAAGGCAATTTACTTACTTTTGGTAGACATGAGGTACTTAGCAAGAGAAAGTCGTAGGTCGGCTCCTGGTAGGCTGAGCTGTCTGCTAAGGAAAAACCCAAAAGGAAAAAATCAAAATTAGACCTGCATTTCAAAAATCACATTTCACACAACAGAAGAAATAAAAATAAGAAAACGCTTATTTTGAAATAAATGGAAAATAATTCTCTAAAACCTTTTACAATTGACTGAACAATGCAGAAAGATTAAACCCAAGTTAAATTTTAGAATTTTTTTTTTTTAAATAAAGTAATTTATTTCTTTAAAAAAATTATGCTTTATTTTGTTGCTATCTTCTCAAAATAATTGATGGTATCAAAAAACAGCCCAAAACGTTGATTTTATTTGCAAATGAACGTGACAATTTAAAGGTAAATTTTTTTCAAATAGAATTTTTTTTTTCTCTTTAGGTTTCAAATGATTTTGAATTCTTTTAATCATAAAACCAGTCTCATTAACTCTTACAAGTTTTTATTTGCTAGATGTTTAGCATTTAATTTTTTTTTTTTGTTGTGGGTTTAAATTAAAAAAAAATAAATGCCACAACTGAAAGAAGTTATCTTTAGTATTTCTCATTCGTGCATGTTTTATACTTTTCGGTGGAATCAATTAATTTTTTTTAAATTTCAATTACGTTAATTCTCTGTTAATTCGAGCTTTGAAAGTTGTATTAATCTAATTAAAGACAAATTTAATTAATGTTTTTTATGCCAGAACTTAATATAAAAGATAAAAAAGGTAGCAGTAAGTAAAATCGTAATTTTTACTCTTAGTAAACTTTCGATTTTTTACGTTTGCATAACAAATTTAAAAGTAACACTTGCTAATGTAATGAAAATGTATCACTTGATATAATTTGAAAAAGTGATGATATATAAGGAGAAAAAAATAATAAAATTAAAATAAAAATATATTAAAAACAATTTATAATGGTACAAAGTAAAAAAAAAAATCCACGTAAAACTGTTTCAAAATTGTTTAAACTTAATAAAAACTTAGGAAATAAAATGTCAAAGAAAAATTGTACGTGTTGCAATTGTATTGATGGAGTAAAAATCAAATCAATCTCTTAAACAAGCACTGATAAAAATCACTAACAAGATTTTGTTTTAGGGTTGTCACGGAGGAAATTTGTAGCAAAAAAAGCAGAGTTGGTTGATAACATACAAAAATAAGATTGACAATGATAACATAAAAATTGGTTGGTAAAATTTAGTTGATAACTCATAAAAATTGGTTGGTAAAATTTAGTTGATAACTCATAAAATTGGTTGGTAAAATTTAGTTGATAACTCATAAAATTGGTTGGTAAAATTTAGTTGATAACTCATAAAATTGGTTGGTAAAATTTAGTTGATAACTTATAAAAATTTTATTCATCAACGTATGTATTCTTGTCTATATACTTTTGCCATTTAAGAGCCAGATTATTCTGGCCGGTGGTATAAAACCCTGGTGGAATGGGAGTCAATGAATTCCTGGAAGACCAGCTTTTACAGAATTGTCGGAATTAAATTGCTTTCGTATTAAAAGTTGTCCAAATTGCTAAAGAAGTGGCAGTCACTGATACCTAGATTTAGTAAGTAAGGATGATGATGAAGAAATTTCTATTCCTGTAGTTTTGCCTAATCATTTGTGCAGTTTGTAGTCTATCATTATCATGCAATAAGATAAGAGTCGATCTATTGACCAATCTAGGCTATTTTTCTTTAAGTTTTTGCATCATTTTGTTCAGTTAGTGGCAGCATATTTCTGCTGTGATTGATGAGATAGGGTGTTTCATGAAATCATAATGGATACCTGCACTACAAACACTCATCATCAGCTTGTTTTGATGAATATTACGCTTTGAAGTGTGTTTTGGTGATTCCTCCTTGTCCAACTGCTATGCTGAACATTTTGCGATTGCTAAACTGGATCAATTTATCATCACAAGTGATAGATTAAAAAATCGTGGATCAGATTTGTGATAAGAAAGCAAATATCAAGCAGGCTTCCAAACGCTTTTTGTTTCTGTTTTTTATTCAGTTCATGTGGAACCCACTTATTCAACTTTTTCTCTTTACCGACTAATTTTTTTTCTTCATGTTCCAAATGATTGGAGTAGGAAGTTTAATCGATTTTATTTATAAAATGATATATATGGACATAAAACGTACCCCTATTATTGTTTCAATTTTCTCAATATAATGTCTAAGTTGTATTTATGCTAATAAAAGATTAATTTAACTCTCATTTAGCAAGTATTCAAGTTTCGATGATGAAGTTAAAAATAACATTCATCCACACATGATAAGAAATAAATTCATAAATGATTTAAATTTTTCTATAAATTCCAAATGTTTGGAATAGGAAGTTTAGTTTATATAATTACTATATTTACCTACTGCGCATTGTTTAACATTTAACATCTGTGATAATTATTGATACAGAAGTGTATTTATTAGTATTTTCAATGAAAAAATTTTAATCTTTATTTTATTCTTCTAAATCTTTATTATTTTATTTTTTTAATTTTGTGCGCTTCCAAAATCTCATACTCTGAATGATAGCATAATCACACTCAGTAAAAATTCAACAGCTAAAACAATCGCGATTATAGTCATTTAAAACAAATCATTGCTTATGAATCCCCGGCTTTTCACCGAAAAAAAGTGGAATGAAAATGTTCCAAATGGTAGATCTTTAACCATCTTGAATCTTGGAACTCTTTGCCTTTTGTTGCAGCTTTCTGAGCCTGATTTGCCACTGCTGTTTGACTTCTCAAAGTATTGTCTCTTTAATCAAGTGATCATCAGCCTTCTTTTGTGGAGAAAATGAAGTGGTCCGCACTGATCCCATGCTCCCATATGTTATTCGCCTCTGCATCCTCGAGGCACTGCACTGAGTACCTTGCGAACCCATTTAGCTAATAGTGATTAGGACGCACTGATAAATCACGCTTAGATTTTCTTAAACCAAGTGCCATTGAATAAATTGCCCACATATTACATCATGGAATAAAAATAAAAGTCCATAATTCCAAAATAATCCCTAAAATTAATGGAGACAACCACAATTCTTTTATTTATGACACCAATACAAAAGAACACTATCCAGTCTTCCGTGGTAAAATAAAACATGATAATCAGTACTTTTGATCTTTTAACTATTTATTTTTTTTATCTTTTTTTATGGACCTTAGCACATACTGCTATTGCTTTTTAAACAGACCTGAGCAGCTAGAATTATAGCTCACAACAGCAACAATTGAGCAGCCCATCGAACTACAACCCAGCAATTATCATTGGCATAGCTAAACAAGAGAAGCAAAATCCGACACTTGAATGAAGCTGGTAAACTTCTTCTAGAATGAGATTTCATTTTCATCAAAAACATGCGCTAATGATGCCGCAGATTCACCACTCCTCACATGATTACAACAAAACTTCC